>VSMD01110352.1:0-11938 GCA_008750895.1 Mirza zaza | reverse complement strand
TTCTACGGAGCTACTTTTGTTTAACCGAGGCAATCCCCAAGCGACTGCCAACACTCCAACTTCATTTCGTGTTTTCGTTTTTTTCCAATGGCTGTCTCTGAAAGTGACCGTCACAGATTGCGACACTGTGAGTCACCACCCCAAGTGACAATGAGGACATGTGACACACCTTAAGAGGCCAGATATACCAGTTCCATCAGGACCATAAAATTCGATAGACAATCAGGATAAAAAAATATATATTTTCTAATTATTGGCCAGGTGCAGTGGCTCACGCCTGTAATCTCAACACTCTGGGAGGCTGAGGCAGGAGGATCGCTTGAGGCCAGGAGTTCAAGACCAGCCTGAGCAAGAACGAGACCCTGTCTCTATTGAAAATAGAAAAGTTCGCCAATTAGCCGGGCATGGTGGTGCACACCTGTAGCCCCAGCTACTCAGGAGGCAGAGGCAGGAGGATGGCTTGAGGCCAGGAGTTCAAGACCAGCCTGAGCAAGAGCGACATGCCCGTCTCTATTAAAAATAGAAACGTTAGCCAATTCGCTGGGCGTGGTGGGGCACACCTGTAGTCCCAGCTACTGGGGAGGCTGAGGCAGGAGGATCGCTTGCGCCCAGGAGTGTGAGGTTGCAGTGAGCTACGGTGACACCACTGCGCTCTACCCAGAGTGACAAAGCGACACTCTTGTCTTTAAAAAAAAAAAAATTGTTTTCTAACGATTCTATTCTGTGTAGGTGAAACAATGTGATCATAAACAGCTCCGGGGCAAGAGACGCATCTTCAAATCCACTGTGGTCCTCAGCAGGGTCCAGTACGGTGCTCTCGGGTGTGTTATGTCTGGCTCCGACGGGCGGAGCATCCGTGCGAGAGACGGCGGGGCGTGTCACCTGTCCCAGGTACTCACCAGGGTGTCGGCGTCCAGGAAGACGCACTTGCTGTAGTGCGTGAGCCTCCAGCAGTGCAGCTTGGTGAGGGTGACCCCCAGCTCGGGTCTCCTGAGAAAGGCCAGGTGGACGTAGTCCTCGCTGTCGACCAGATTCACCTCGACAACCTCGTCGAACACCTTCGAGAGGAGGAGCCTGGAAGAGGCAGGTGCCGGGAGCCGGGACAGCAGGTGAGCGCCGAGCACACGACCACCCACCCCCTTCCACAGGACGCCCCTTGGCTGCTCGCAAACTGGGAGCACGGATCTGATTCCCCACGGCGCTCACTGCCGCCTTCGTGTTCCGCGGCTGTGTGCAGCTGTGCGCGCTTTCCGCCCGCGCCCGAAAACGTAAGCACGCTCGGGAGACAACTGGACGGTCGGACACAACTGCGCTAAGGTGGACTGACTTGGCCGGGCGCGGTGGCTCACGCCTGTCATCCCAGCACTTTGGGAGGCTGAGGCAGGAGGATCGTTTGAGTTCAGGAGTTCGAGACCAGCCTGAGCAAGAGCGAGACCCCGTCTCTACTATAAATAGAAAGAAATTCATTGGCCAACTAATATATATATATAGAAAGAAATTAGCTGGGCATGGTGGCGCATGCCTGTAGTCCCAGCTACTCGGGAGGCTGAGGCAGGAAGATTGCTTGAGCCCAGGAGTTTGAGGTTGCTGTGAGCTAGGCTGATGCCACGGCACTCTAGCCCGGGCAACAGAGTGAGACACTGTCTCAAAAAAAAAAAAAAAAAAAAAAGACGGACTGACTTGGGCCATCTCTTGGGAAGGTTGCTTCCCTCTGTGAAAGGCACGAGCAGACAGGAGTGAATGCTGAGCAAGTAGAAACCAACAGGTGTCCGGGTGTGACAATCTCCATCGGTTTTGAGTTTACGTATTCAGAAGCTACATTGTTCGTTGTTAGTTGCCTATGAGTTTGAGACTCAGATCTCGAAAGACTGCACTTTGGCTCAAAACGAAATTCGCCTCTGCTCCATTTACTTATTTGCTGTTGCTTGAAACCTCTTTCAACCCAGCCTGGAATATCTTGGGATGACAGAAGAAAAAATTAGGCAAGTGCTAGAAAAAACCGGCAGGGGCATGTCAAAAGAAGGCAGGGGGCCAACTAGGAGAGAGATCCCCAATTGTGAGAGCAGAAAGAATATTTGATCAGCAAAATAAACAATAAGCCCAAAGTACGAAATAAATATTCACAATGCTGCAATGATATAACAATGGAATAAACAAATAAATGGGAAAGAAGGTCGTTTATTTCCTTCTTTAAGGAAAAGAATGGCAAGTTGATCTTACAAAGGAATTCCAAGTTGCTGGGTGTGGTTGCTCACACCTGTCATCCCAGCACTCTGGGAGGCTGAGGCAGGAGGATCGCTTGAGCTCAGGAGTTCAACACCAGCCTGAGCAAGAGCGAGACCCCCATCTCTTCTAAAAAAAGAAAAAATAGAAAAAATTAGCAGGGTGTGGTGGTGCGAGTCTGTAGTCCCAGCTTTACTCGGGAGGCTGAGGCAGGAGGGTCGCTGGAGCCCAGAAGTTTGAGGCTGCTGTGAGCTATGGTCACTCCACGGCACTCTAGCCTGGGTGGACAGACTGACACTCTGTCTCAAAAAAAAAGGAAAGAAAAAAGACGTTCATTTTGAGTAGACCTTAAAGACGTAAACAAATACATGTTGATCATTTTCACTGACCCCAAAGAGACAAGAGTCCACGAGAGGCTCATCTATGTTTTTCCTTTTGGCTTTGAGAGGACAGTTCTACAGAAGAATCTAACTGCTGCAAACTCAGAGGGCAGACCACAGACAGGCCCCCAGAGACACATGGTCACTGTTTCCCCCAAAACCTGGCCCCCTATTGTCTTAAATGCAGCAGCTTGAGCATGGGGCAATGTGCACTGTGGACAAATGTATTTTCTTCTTTTCTCTTTGTCTTCGGGAAGCCCCGAGGGGCTTCTACTGTAGGCAAGAGAAAAACGCAATGCAAAGATCAATGCATTGGAAGTATGGTTAAGAGACGGAGGTATTATATAGCCAATTGTGCTGAAGTCCAATCCCAGCCCTGGGTGTCTACGTTGAAAGTCTGCCCCAAAGAGGCCAATGTTTAGAAAGATATCCGCCAAACCTAACTGATCGTAAAACATTCCTAAGAATATTCCTACTGACTTGACACGACTTTAGTTTTTTTTTTTTCTCTGAGAATGCAAAATGAGTATTGATTATTCCTGTTCGGTGCCCATCACCCGTATATGTCCATCTTTCTTTGCTTCCGGCGTGCGGAGACAAGCCGTGCAAACCTCACGAGTGTTTGCAGGAGTTCTTTACACACGATGGACAATTTATTTATAATTTCCATTATGAATACCTCCATTGGTTGTATTCCTCAATTCCTTTGCCTTTTACACAGACTATTTCTGACCGAGGGCAGCGCCCCTCTCCCTCTTTTTGTTTTGTTTAATTTAAAACGGCCTTTCCAGAGTTCAGATGAATGAGACATCCAGGGACATCGATGTCTGGAGATATTTTGGGATATTGCAACTGCCAGGAGAAGGTAATCCCACTGGCAGCTGGTGGGCGGGGACCCGGCTACACACCCCAAAGCACACAGGACAGCCCCACCCCACCCCGGACACCTGGCCCCAAATGTTAGCAGTGCCCGGGGCTGACAAACCTTGATCTGTTTCCTTCTCAGATTTGTCTAAACTTTAAATGTTTACCTTCAGATTCATAATCTATCTGGACTTCATTTTGTTACATGCTTAATTTTTACATTAAAAAGATCACATCCTTGCCTTTTCTCTGACATATTAATGTGATGAATTCCACTGATAATGTTGTTTAAATAATAAACTATCTTTGCTGTCTTAGAGTAAGCACTATTTACCTCTCTATGACAGAGTGCTAGAGTTGCCTATTTAGTTTTCTGTATTTGTTTTTGTTTTTTAATTGTTATTATTATTTATACAAAAACACAATCAAACTCACACATCAAGTTTCAGGTTTCAAGATTTTAAGATTATGGCAGTTTTTCAACATACGTGAACATATGGGTCATGTTCTAGGCTCCAAGATCATTTACGTAGCATGGGAATTTATTTATCATAGTTGATGTAACAGAAGTCCCCTTAAAATGGCCAAGACACAGGGCCTTCCTACGGGAAAAAGCTTTGAAAATATTCTCAATTCCTCTGCTGATTGTGAGTCTGCAAAAGTTTTCTATTCCTGCTGATGTCAACATTGGTCATTGCTGGGCCAACATTTAGACCACAGATCAAGCATTTCTTTAGCACTTCCAATACTATTAGCAAAAGGTTCTAAATAGTATTTACTTTCACGACCATCCAAACGACTCCCTCTTAATTTCAGTTTTGTACAATTATGTTTTCTCCGATCAAATATTTATTTCTTTAAATGACTCAACACTTGGATTCATTTCTTATTCCCAATTATTAGTTTTAGGGTTTTTTTTTTCCTTTATGAATTTCTTCCTCCTCTTTGGTTTATGCAGTATTTTTTTTCCTTGGTTGTTTTAATTTTACAAAATATTTGAACTGGATAATTTCTTCAGCCATTTAAGTTTTTCTTTCTGATGGCACCTTGGTTACCTTCTTTGGTTTTATAGGTGGCATTCAGACGGCAGTGAGTTTCTTAGATCATATATAATTTAGGCTTTCATCTGTTCCCTGAGCAAGTTATTTAGGAAAGTGCTTCTCCTGTAAAATGTCTGAGGGGACCCTGGTTGCGTGTTTAAATTTGCTTGTTCCTTTTTTTAGTGTAGCTATCGATGTCTAGATTTATTATACCATAGTTAAAGAATACGACGTTGGGTTCCTGCTCCAAGTAACACATGCGATGCCTCCTTGTCTCATTAGGATAAAATCAATTTTTCTAAGTGGTTCATGGCTGACGAGAGAAGAGATTGTTGTTTACATAATGTATATCATTTAAGGGAAGCCTTATGCATTATGCATTAGATGAATTTATTTGTAATTTGCTTTAAGGACTAGCACGATTTTAAAAAATTCTGCTGCATCTGCAGGTATCTCCTTTCCTCTCTCTATTTAATCGATGCTGTTTATATGCTTTATGTAATGGTGACTCACATGCAATGATCATTATATATGGGATCATTGCCAGTAAAGCTAAGATGTAAATTTTACACTTTATTATCTAATGCCTCTTGCCTGAATTCTCACTCAGAAAAAAAAATATAACAATCTCTGCATTTTATTTCCCTTCTATGTGTTATCTGATATCTCTCTATACTTTATTAAATAAAGATACTGAGTAATACGGATTCCTTTAAATTTGCATTGCTTCATAAATATATGTACAACAATTATTTCCTTTCCATACTAGGTTTTTACTTGATTCTTATCTTGATAACTTTCCCTGAAGTTCTGCATTTTGATACAACACTCAGTGAATAACCAACAATTTTTTCCATGGCAAACTCTCTAAGGACTTTCACGTTTGAGAATCTTCCTGTTGCCTTTCTGGGGAATGACAAACTTGGCTGGGTATAAAATTCTCGGGTCCTAAAACTGTCACTTTCATGATTCCAAATGCTCACTGGTTTCTGACTTTTGACATTGTCATCTAGATTTTTTTTTTTTTCAAATTTTTCCTTTGCAGACAAATCTACATTTCTTTTTCTTGTATGCACATAGTAACAGAAATCTTTATCACTATAATTTTAAAAATTCCTCTGTATATATATGTGTGTGTGTGTGTGTGTGTGTGCATTATTTACTTTTCTCATGCTTGGCAATATTCATTTTTTTTCCTGTTATTTTTCCATCCCGGGCATCCTTCAAGTACATCTTTGATAACTCAGATTATTTCACTTGATTTGACCTTTCTGTTATTAAATAGGTACATTTCTGTTTTAGAGCTTCCTTTTCTAGGTGCATTTTCTCAGATGCTGGAAAGATACTCACATTTTCCGTACAGATGACTCTGCAATCTGCACGGCTCATTTTATTCAACGATTTCTCTAAAATATTTACTTTAATGCTATTTTTACTTACTCTTAACATTTCCTCATCTTACTCTATTCCCATTTTACACAGCCAGAGGCTTTCAATCCACGATGTTGTCCTACCTTATTTTTAATCAATGTGTTTATGCTTTATGCTTTCCTGAATTTTATTCAAAGCGCACCTCGGATCTTTTTTTAAAGACAGAGTCTCACTCTCTTGCCTAGAGTGCCGTGGCGTCAGCCTAGCTCACAGCAGCCTCAAACTCCTGGGCTCAAGCGATCCTCTTGCCTCAGCTCCCCAAGTAGCTGGGACTGCAGGCGTGCACCACCACGCCCCGATAAGTTTTCTGTTTTTAGAAATAGAAAAGAGCGGAGTCTCACTCTTTCTCAGGCTGGTCTCAAACTCCTGACCTCAAGCAATCCTCCCGCCTCGGCCTCCCAGAGTGCTAGGATTATAGGCGTGAGCCACCGCGCCCGGCCTCACGCCTCAGAGCTTTTCCAAACTCGTCGCTTGTTTCCTGCAGTAACTCTTTCTCACAAGTACGCTCTTCCCCTCCGCTTGAGAGCAATGCCTTCACCTTAAGTTGAAAACTGTTTTTGCAAGACTCATGCTGGCTTCATTCTTCTCTGAGGATTCAACCTTCACCAAGAGGCGGGCTCTCCCGCCAGATGGTCCCTCGGCAATGGGTGGTCTCTTTGGGTTGCCTCCACCATCTACCCAGTTAACATCAGCATTCCTTTCTTAACACAGCGACTGCCCTGTGAGTTGTATTTAACTCATGCTTGTTTTGAGCCCAGGGCCTTGGGAAGCGCATGTAACTCACATATCTCTTCACCTTGGGAACCTCGAGAACTGTTTTTCAAGTTGCATCTAACTCACCCACAGAAAACGACAAAAAATAATAAATTTTTCATTACATTAGAAAGGATCGTTTTGTTTTCGAAGTTTTTTATTCTATTTTCGTAATAAAACACCATGGCCCCAAGGAAAAATAAATTTTCACTGAGTGTTGTACGAAAATGCAGAACTTCAGGGAAAGTCCGCAAGACAACAAGCAAGTAAAAACCTAGTACGGAAAGGAAATAATTGTTGTAAACATATTTACGAAGCTATGCATATTTAAAGGAATGTGTATTATTCAATATCATAATGTAATAAAGGATAGAGAGATATCAGATAACACACAGAAGGAAGATAAAATGCAGGGATGGTTATATATTTTTTTTCCTGACTGAGAATTCAGGCAGGAGGCATTAGATAATAAAGTGTAAAATTCACATCTTGGGTGTACTGGTAATGATCCTGTATATAACCACCATTTCTAGTGTGGCCATCCCTGTGTTAAACCTCAAACCCAGAGAGCTGGCCAAGCTAACTCTTCACGTCACTCATGTAGTTATTCCTGCAGGGTCAGGGCAGGACAGCCCTGCCAGGTGAAGTCCCAGCTCTTTCCTCTGCGGAATGAATCTGTCCGCCCAGATGTGAGCCACTGTCACTCCCTGGTGCAGCTTCCTCTCCTGGTACCGCCTCTAACCCTGACCGGGACAGCCCCTTCCCGGAACAGCCGTCCCCACGCCGAAGCTAAACCTCCCGCGCCACCTGTCTGGGGGATTCCGCAGAGCACCTGCGCTTCCATCCTCAGCGCTGTTCTCTCTCTCAAAGCCACCACCCAGAACATTCTTAGGAAAACAACCCAACAGACAGGCTGCCTCTCCTCTCGCCTCACACTGCCTGTCACCTCCAAAGCCATCTCCTCTGACCTCCCAGGGGGAGAAAGGCCAGCCCCGTTCTGTGATCACCCTACCCAGGAACGAACGCACCAACCGGGCTTTCCTCAAAGCCGCTCACCTACAACCACCAAGTCATGTCTTGCAATTACGGCTGACGCTCTTCTCACACCTGCCACCCCTGTCCCCAAGTCAGGACCCGAACACCTTCCCTGGGCTCCCAGCCTGGGGAGAGATCCGAACTCCACAGAAGCAACAACCCCAGATCCAACACTTACACCGCTAAACCCTGACCCTTCTCCCGTCTGTCCTCCCATCCGCCACCTGCAAGAGGATTCCTTTCCTTAGAAAAAGAAGAAGAAAAGAGGAGAACATCCTATTTCCTCTTTTCCCAACCAGGAGTGTAGCCGTTTACCTGGACGGCTGAACTGAGGTGCCGTCGTTCTACCTGGGAGCATCCGGAAGAGATAAATCGTTTCCCGAGCGAGCTATCGAAATGCACGATATCCCTGCAAAACGCTGGCTCGTGTCTCTCTCTCTTAAAAGCGCACCTCGGATCTTTTTTTTTTTTTTTTAGACAAGAGTGTTGCTCTGTCGCCCGGGCTGGAGTGCCGTGGCAAAAGTGCAGCGCTGAAGCACAAGAGACCAGGTGTGGACTGGGGCTTGGCTCTCCTGCGCCTGCCCAGGGGGTCTAGGAAAACATGCAAGGACGGTGGGCGGCCAGCCCCGCAGGAGTTGGGAGTCGTGAATGAGCGGGCGAATGTGGGCATTTATCTTGGTGCCGCCCACGGGCATTGCCGTCCGGCCGTCCCGGCTCTGGGGGCCCAGGGGCCCTGGCCAGTGTGCACAGTCGCTCTGTCCTTGGCACTTGGGCAGATGCCCCAGATCTGTCTCTCTCACACACACACACACACACACACACACACACACACACACACACTACCATGTTTCCCGTTCTGCCTGGCTGGCATCCCCTCCTTGCCCGGCTGACATCCAGCCATTCCCGTGCATACAAACCAAGACACGGTCTTTTGCGCATCGACAGTGCGTTTCCCAGATTGTGAAATAGGTGCTCATTCAAAGAATACTTGCAGCCGGGCGCGGCGGCTCACGCCTGTGATCCCAGCACTCTGGGAGGCCGAGGCGGGAGGGTCGCCTCAGCTCAGGAGTTCGAGACCAGCCTGAGCAAGAGCGAGACCCCGTCTCCACTGCTTTCATCGTGATTTGAAAGCACTTTACAGGCGTCCGGCGCCTGCCATGGGGGCTGTCCAGGCTTGCAAAGGAAGGCGGCCAGTCATTAGGTCTTACCTGAGGGAGCCGGACACCTGCGGCGTGATCAGCACCACCAGCCTCCTGGTCAGTCTGTGGCTCCTGAGCGACTGCCCCAGCACCAGGGCGCCCTGGCAGTAGATGTCGTTGGTGGCCAGGGTGACAAAGGCCTGGTCGACCACTGCGAAAATCGACAGAAACACCAGAGTTACACTCCCCAGGGACTCGGGAGAAGATGGGGCCAGTGGACACCTTCTGTCCTCTCTCAAGAGTCACCAATCGTACTGAGCACACAACGCAACATTCCAAAACGTTCCCAGGTGACACATCATACATCACACGCAGCCTTTTGTGCGAACGAAGCAAAACAGAAGAACGCTTTCAGAAAGGCAGATTTGCATGAACCAGCTGCAGGGTTTTGCCCGGGGCCACGCATCATGTAACAGGTACGTTACGGAGCCAGCGTGAGTGGCCTGCGCACCTCGCGGCTCCCTGGAGGAAGAGACGGCGTGTGAGTTACCTACGCTTCACGAGGCCCCGGGCTCAAAGCCAGCGTGAGTTAAATACAACTCACGTGGCGGTTAATGTGTTCAATTCTGCACATGCCAGTTGTTTAAATGACATCGACTCGAGGATTTAGGAGGTGGCCATGGAGATGAAAGCAGAAAAGCTATATTGTTTCATCCACCAAAATGTTCTCAGTTTCCTAACGTCTCAGTGGGAGAGAGAAAGAAACTATCTACCAATCCATCACCTATGTATCTATCACCCATCTATCCATCCATCTATATCTACCTATCATCTATTAATTATCTATGTATCTATCATCTATCTATCTATCTATCTATCTATCTATCTATCTATCTATCTATATTTTGAGACAGAGTCTCACTCTGTCGCCCAGGCTAGAGTGCTATGGCATCAGCCTAGCTCACAGCAACCTCAAACTCCTGGGCTCAAGCAATCCTGCTGCCTCAGCCTCCCAAGTAGCTGGGACTACAGGCATGCGCCACCATGCTCAGCTAATCTTTTCTATGTATTTTTAGCTGGCCAATTAATTTCTTTCTATTTTTAGTAGAAACGGGGTCTGGCCCTTGCTCAGGCTGGTTTCGAACTCCTGAGCTTGAGCGATCCACCTGCCTCAGCCTCCCAGAGTGCTGGGATTACAGGCGTGAGCCACCACGCTGGCCCATGCTTGTTTTGACCAATGCAGATTCGTGATGAACATGTGAAAGGGGAATCTTCCAAGGAAAGATAGAGGTTGGGGGGCTCCCAGTGTCCCCTCCTCTGCCCCTGAGATAAAAGGAGAGTGAACTATGAAGTGTGCCAAGGAATGCCGGTGTGACCCCTGGCCACCAGCAAGGCAGGAGGGAGCCCTCTGCCTACAGGAGATTTCTGCAGATGTCTGGCTGCAGAGGGAGCAAGGCAGCTCTCGGCACATGTAAAGGAGATCCCCACTCTAGGACCAGCGAGATGACCAGCCCAGCCACCCTGCATCCACCCCACTTGGACCCACATCCCAAGAACAGCAGTCGGCAAAACGCTGCAGACTGGAGAATTCCCTGAAATTCTGCAGCATTCTCCAAAGTCAAATATTCCCATTCCCAGAAGGATAAAAAAAAAAAAGACAATAAGATCTACTCTGAAGGAAATGAAAGGTCTCAGAAAAATTCACCACCACGAAGAAGTGGAATTCCTAACCTGTAACAGAACCTTGACAGATTCTGACAAGTCTGCAACCTTTGCCTGCAGGCAGAGCTCAACCGGCATTACTCATCTTTACATGCAGAGATGTAAAGGATCAGTAGATAGTTGTATAACACCTTCCACAGAGAAGAGAGAACCGAAAAGTTATGGGGTAGGGTGGGAAGAACTCCAGAAGGATGAGACATTCCAGGGAACAGAAATTCAAGGAATATCAAACGACAGACATTCAGAAACTCCAACTGCAGTGATCAGCGTTCTTCTAAGAGACTGGGTGAAAAAATATACATCTTTAAACCAAGAATCAAATACTATAGATGAAGAATAGTGCACAGATACAAAATAACTCTTAGAAATTGAAAACAGGATTTACTGACATGGTATCACAGAAGGTTTGGAAAATGTCACCAAGGAAATTTCTCAGAAAGAAGAATAAAACAACAAATGAAAGTTCTGAGAGAGCTCAAAATCTACAGGATTAATTCAGGAGGTTCACCAATATGGCTTCTGGAATGAGAGAACAGAGGGAAAAAAAACAGAAGAAAAGTTTTCAAAGAAATTAAACAGGAAATTTTCTTAACAGCAGAAAGTCAAAATCTTCAGATTTTAAAAAGCCCACAGAGTATGCAGAATAAACAACAAACAGTCTTCATCTTGACTATATTTTTTATGAAATTTCAAAATACCAAAAATAAGAAGAATATCCTAAAAGCTCCAAAAAAAATAAAAAATCCAGGATAGTCCTTCAAAGGATGAGGGTCAGACTTCTTATCATCAACAGTGTCTACTAAGGCAATGCATCATACCTAGGTTCTGACCAAAATGGTCTTCATCCTAAAATTTTATACCCAGACCAAATAGCACAGCCCCTGCACATTCATTGACCACACACAAATTTTATACCCAGACCAAATAGCGCAGCCCCTGCACATTCATTGACCACACACAAATTTTATACCCAGACCAAATAGCGCAGCCCCTGCACATTCATTGACCACACACAAATTTTATACCCAGACCAAATAGCACAGCCCCTGCACCTTCACTAACCACACACTATTTCTTAGGCAGGTACTTGAGTAGGTGTTCCATAGGGAATATGGGCTTGTATTCATTTAATTTAAATATATATGTGTGTTGTGTTTAAATGCTACGGTAGATGGCAAAGTAAAAACTAAGATAAATCAACATATATACGTTATAACATGTGTATAGAGATATGTACATGCTATGAGGGGAATCATGCTCAACATAATGTTGAACTGAAAACAAAGTGATATTTACAATTTTTAGTCTTCATTGGCTGTATTCTAACTTTCATATAACCTCCAATTTACGG
>VSMD01110351.1:0-26464 GCA_008750895.1 Mirza zaza | reverse complement strand
TCCCTTCATGCAGAATCGTACTGCATCCTGCACAAAATAAAGCTGCCCCTAGTAAGTGCTCAGTAACCAAAACTACAATCTGGGCAGGACAGCAGTAGTCTTAAGCTGCTGAGGGGTGAGCGTCGTAAATGTTTTAAGACTTGCTGGAGCATGAGAAAGACCCAACTAAAATCCAAAGGTGGGGAGAGTGGTTTGGAAATAGGAAGGAGAGACAGAGGAAGACAACTGGGGTAGCTTGGGGTTGCTGGGAGGTAGATGGTACTGGAAAGGTAATAGGAAGTCTATAATGGGAAGACACAAAATAGTATTCACTGGTGAATGGAAGTCACATCTGTACATCTATAAAAGGATGATCTGATGTTTTAATTTTAAAAAGTGCTTGAAACGAATTGAGTTTAACTTCGATTCAAGCATGACTTACAGATGCTGAACTTTTGCATCTCCAACCTCAGATTTAACAATCCGGCTGCAGCAGAGAACACCAGCTCCTGGTTCAGACCAGGAGTTCACGAGATCTTTTTACTGATCCCCGAGATGCCAGCCAGAGCACCTCGGTCACATGATTCGCTTCCACTAAACCAGGCAACTAAAAGGCAAGGAGAAAGGGAAACAGCTACTGTGCTCTTAGAGAACATCTTTTGGGACCTCACACCCACCCCATGCCTTTGTTCACCGTCGCTTCTCTCTCTCTCTACTTACAAAGTTTAGGAGCAGTTTGGAGATTAGTTTCTGTTGTTTGTGGCTGAGTTGCTGACTTGGGTGTTCTCACCTCAGGGTTCCGGGTGGGAGAAGGGAAGGAGGACGCAGGGAACGGCAGGAAAGAGAAAGCAAAAACACGATTCTTCGGCGTGGGTGCCACTGCAGGCTCAGAGGATACGACAGCATTGTCAACTTGCACTGTAACTTGAACCTCAGTTTCAGGTTGAGCCCTGGGGACAGGGGAGGCGTAGGCCTCGGAGGACACCCACCCAGCTGAGGCAGCAGTTGGGTCCAGAGAAATAACAGGGTCCTGGCCTAACCCCCCAGGGTCCAGGTGAGTCGGAGAGTCATACTCGAATATCTTGTCCACAAACACCCACTTGAGGCCGGCGATGCAGAGGCAGAGGCTGACCAGGCAGGCCAGGATGGGCACAATGCAGATTTTCTCCGAGTTGAGGCAACCTCTCAGGCGCTCGGCTTCCAGGCACACGCAGCAGGGCACGGCCAGGCCCGCGAGCCCGGGGCTTCTCGCGTCGTCGTGGGGCTCTGGCATGTCTTCTGCTGCCGGGAGCCCGTCTAGAGAGGGCTCTGCACTCAGCTGGGTGGAGGGGCTGGAGGACCTCTCGGCGGCGGCGGCCTCGGGCATGTCTGGGGAGGAAATCTCCATCGGCTCACCTCCAGAAGGCCTGGCCGCTCTCACGGTCCATTACCACGCAGGGCCCCCCCCAACCCAATGAGACAGCATCTCAGAGGGGGAAATCGATAAGCCGTCCAAGTCCAAGGCCATTATCAAAAGCAAGAAGAGTTTCCAGCAGGACGGAACAGGGAAAGGGTTTAAAGAAGAAGAAAAAAGGAAAAAAGAAAAAAAAAGCTGCTAGCATCTACAAAAGTGTACCGCAATTAATTCTTGAGCTGCTGTTCCTGGGCCACTTTGCTAGTTCTTTTTTGCAAGGCTCCTGCGAACCATCCCGGCTGCTGGTCGGGAGGACAGGGGCCGGGGGGCTGGAGAGAAAGAGAGGGAGAGCCAGCGGCGGCGGGGCTCGCCGGAGGGTCTAGGTAAACCAGTAGCCCAAGCCGAAAGGCATGTTGCTCACCTCGAGCACCTGAAGCTGGCGTCTGCTCAGAGGAAGGACACAACTGTCATGCAGGAGCAGCAGGAGCAGCAGCAGGACCGGCGGCGGCGGCAGCAGCGGGGGCGGCGGCGGCAGGAGGGGCAGCAGCGACAGTAGCAACAGCATCCTGTCGTGTGACCCCGGCGGCTGAGAGCGGCTGAATCATTACAGAGCAGCAGCAGGTGCCTGCCCTCCGAGCATCCCTGCGGGCGAGCGGCCGGCGGCGGCGCGGAGGGCCCGGAGGCAGGAGCGCGCCGGGAGGGGCGGCGACTCGCTCCCCCGCCCCGTCCCCACCCCGCCCGGCTACTCCTCTTTGTCCTCCTGGAGCGCTCATTCACTTTCCTCCTCTGCGGCTCTCGGTCTCCTGCTCTTGCTCTTCCCCCTTCTCGTCCAGACACATTCTCTCTCTCTCTCTGTCTCTCTCTGTCCTATCCCGGTCCCCACCCCACCCCTCTCTTCTCCCCACACTCTCGACCTGCTGGCTGCTCTGAGCAAAATCAGCGCACCCGGCAACACAGGACTGCCAGTGACTTCCTATTTTATCCAATTAGAAGGAATAAAGGCCATCAAATCAAAGGGAAGCAGGCAGGCACCAGTGAAGCTTGGTCCCCATGGCCCCTTTCCTTCTCTTCCTCTGTCTTTCTCTACAAAAGCAGCCCTAGTCTCTTCCCCCCCCCCAAACACAC
Organism: Mirza zaza; assembly: GCA_008750895.1. NCBI lineage: Eukaryota > Metazoa > Chordata > Mammalia > Primates > Cheirogaleidae > Mirza > Mirza zaza. Next base: position 23,967 of record VSMD01110351.1, on the reverse strand, counting down.
CCCCCCCCCCCCCCTTGCTTGCTTTCAGTCTGGCTGGCTCTATTTCCTGCACCCACTGTTGGGTCAGAAAAAGCCAGCCGATCGATCGATGCTAGCAATCTAACAAAGCTGGGATGGGGCGGAGGGGGTGGATGTAGGTGGGACCTTATGGGTTGGACCTGAGGCTTGGCGAAGTCTGATATCTGATTCCTCCCTGGAGAGGTAAGCTTTTTAAGAGCAATTTCTTCCTGCCTGCTGCCGAGAGATAGCATTCCTTCCCTAGCCCTCTAATAAGTTGTGCTCACCAAGACGACTGGTATTACCTGATTTTCAACCATCAGTTCCAACATTTTTATCCTAACCATGGACAGCTCTGCCTCTGGCCCGTTTTGCAACGATCTCGTGAAAGACTTTGCAATGTCCAGTGTGAAATGCTGAGTGTACGCTGGAGGCAGGGAGTGCTCGGGGAGGGGATGGAAGTCCACATGTCCCCATTCTGGTCCCCTTTAAATTTCTATTTCCCTTGTCCCACCCAAAGCAGACTAGACTCATGTCAAGGGAACAGGAAGCGCTGGCAAGTAAGAGAGCTACAAGGGAGCAAAAGGCTACTGCTTCATTTTCAAATTAGCCTTTCATAGTGACTGCACACTGCAGAGATCTTTATTCCCTGGGCACTGTAATATATACCACATGTCCTCAGCTATAACCTCACTGCAAGTACTAAGAAGAGTTTTCTAAAAGAGCATGCATGCCTGCTGGCTTAGGTTTCAGTAGCTTTACCTCGCAGATAGTTTTCAATGCTGAGGTTTTTCTTTTTTTTCTTTCTTTTAAAACAGCAGTCATTGAAATGCCAGAAGAAATGCAACACCCCTAACAGAGAACACAGCCTCCCCCAAGCATTCAGTTGCCTGTCAGTGCGCACTATATGCATCTGAACCGTTAATCCACACGTACTGCGACTGGACGTCTCAATGGTTTCCAAGGAACCATTTTGTTCCCCTAAGTCAATAGGAGTCTTTAAAACTCTCTCTAAATCTATACTACGTATCTATCACATGAGTCCCAGAAGTGGTAAAATTTAGAGCTCAAGTCCTGCGAAAATCTGCTTTAAGCACATATTTTGTACGGCACAATCTTCACTGCTTTGGAATATGTTTGAGCTTTAAATGGCAGGAGATAAGAATATGATCATTTCCTTCAAGATGAAATTAGTCCATAATTATGAATTATTTACAGGGTATTAATATCTTAAAATGTGTTTGCTGCACTATAAGTAACAAAAGCAAAAGCCTGAACCAATTTGCATAATTATAACCATGACTATGACAAGCTTATGGGCAAAATGAGTTATCCTTAAGTTCATCTCTCTGTAACCTCCATTTATATACCAGTAACTGGTATTTAAAAATAATTCCTGTGCTTATTTTGTAGCTTTAACTATTTGATTTTTAAAGTAGTGAGAGCTTTCTTACACAGATGCTAACAATGAACATGAAATTTCACAGAAAAATCTCTATTGAAGCATTTAAAGTATTCAGACTGAAAGGCATTAAGATCTTAATTATCAATATTCATGTAACTATTCAAAAACAACATAAATAGGTAAGTGTTTATGCTAAACCAGAGTAGTTTATAATTCCTTCAAGGATCACCCAATTTAAATATATGGCACTTAATTCCCCAATTCTACCCCAAACCAAAAATTATACTCAAGTATAATAAGTATATGGTATTTCATCCACGGTAAGGCCATCTAGATTTCAAAGATCAAAATGGGGTTAAGGTAACCTCAAAGTGGGTGGGTAGAAGATATCAAGAACAAAATCCACAATTGAGAAAAGTGTTTCCTAACTTACAGTAATATAATAGTAATTGCTTACCTTAATCATTAAGAGCAAACATATTCAGCAAATAAAAAAAAAAAAAAACTACTGGGAACTCATTGCCCAATAATTGAAATTTCCCAACACTTATAAAGAAAAGCAATTTATTATATATATGTAAAGGCTAGGACAAAACATCAGAGACAGAATTCTATGGGTTGCCACAACTATTCTTCTCCCTGGACTACATAAATCAGACTTTGGGATGTGTGTGTGTTTTCCCTGGAAATGTATTCTATGAATCTTGTGATACCTTGGTGGTAAGATCAGCCTGCAGACAGGCAGCTTCCTATAAAGTTGTTTTTTTCCACCAAATTGGGAGATGAATGTAATTGGGGAAAGAGAGGAGGACAGGAGGTGAGGAATAAAAGGAATTCTCCATTAGTTCTACCCCTGGGACTAGAGGCCAGAAGTTGCCATTCTCCTTTCATCAAATCCTTTATAGCAATAAAAGAGTGAAGAAGGTAGTGTGAACAGGGTTAGGGGTCACGATTTCCTTCAGATAAAACACATATATTTGTAGGAAGAACTCCAAAGATATATCATTTTAACTCTTTACGCCCCACCTCAATGAAGCCCAGGAACACCGCCATGATTTAAAAAAAATAAAAATGAACAAGAGACAAATGTTTACTGCCTTTTAAAAACCTTATATTACCACCTCCCTCATTATAAAAACTACATTTATTAAGCTCCCCCTACATGCCAGGTACTCTGCTAGGTTCCTAATGTAGATTATTTCTGATCTTCACTAATCCCACTCATTCCATATTATCTGGAAAATAAAGAAACATGGGCTCAGGGAGCTTAGGTAATTTAGCCACGGACACACAGCTATTAAATGAGAGGGCTAAGATTTGAACAAGGTCTGACCCAGGCTATTTCTCCAAAAAATAATGCTCTTCCTTTCTAATCGAAAGAGTGCATCTGATTATGTATTGCTTACATATCAATTCAATGGGAGAATAAGATAACCAAGATGTGTAACAATGAAACAGGAATTATTACCTTAATATGATTTGTAAATAAACTTAAAGGTACCTAGTTTCCAAAATAAGACTTCTAAAATTTTACCAAGTGATTCTGAGAAGTTATAAAGATTAAGCATGGGCCATTTAAATATCATCTATTTATAGAGCTCTGCCACCATCTCAGTTCCAGGATTTTCTTTGGGAAGCTATTTCAGTTATATATTGCTATGAAATAAACCACCCTGAAATACCTTAAAATGACAACCATTTTATTCTATCCCAGGAGTCTGTAGGTTTACTGGGCTCAGCTGAGCGGTTCTTCTGCTCCATTTGACGTCACCTGGGGTTGCAATCAGCTAGAGGTGCAACTGGGCTGAAACATTCAAGATGCCTCACACACATGACTGGCAGCTGCTGCCACATGTCAGTTGAGAGCTCAGATAGGGCTATCGAATGGTACACAAACATGTGGCCTCTCCATGTGTCTTGAGCTTTTCACAGCATGGTGGCCAGGTTCTGAGAGGAAGTATCCCGAAAGAAAGCACAAGCTGCCAGTTGTCTTAAAAGATCAGGTCTGGAAATGACATAGGTTATTTCCACTGAATCCAGTTGGTTAAGCAGCTCCAGTACCAGTCCAGATTGAAGCACAGAAGAAATAAATCCCGATGGACAGAGTAACAAAGAATTTCCAGCCACAATTAACTCAGCACAGAACGTAAGGAAGTAAATGCTAGTAAGTCAACCTGGGTCAAGGGGAGACACAATAATATAGAATGGGATTTGGCAGAACAAAGTGAAATGTACTTGTATTTCCACTTTCATAATATTCCAGCTTCCTTCTCGGCCTGCTTCAATGAGGAAAGAAATCCTATTATATCGCCAAATGAAAAAATACTAAAATACCTCTGCTACTTCAATTCAAGCTAGTCTATTTAGTTCTACATTACTCTTATTTATTTTATTATCAGAAGAACGTAGGATAGCTCTAGCAGATGAGACGAGATGATAAATGCCATTTTACTTTTGACCGTATTACCCACTTATTTTCTCTTTTACTTTTTTTTCCCTATGTATTTTGGCTATTTGACTCTGAAAATATGTCTGAAAAAGGTTATCCCTGCTCCTAAATTTTACGGCTGAACAAAGTACAATTTACTTTATGGTATCTAATATAGAATAAACAATGGCAGCAGCAATTTCATTTTGAGAGATAACAATGTACAGAGGGTAACTACTTGCTAATTACTTCTAAAATTTTGATTTTTTTCACAAGAGAGCTCTAGGGCCTAAAGATAACTTTAAAAACTCACTGCTTCTATGAGAGGATTACAATACTCATATGGACCTGCCAGCCTCCCCCTACCTATCCAAAAACATCCCCTCAGTTGGGTCTCAGATCCTCCTTGGGGTCCTTCCCATTCTTCCAAATCACAGGCATTTCTTAACTGTACCATTTATTGGGGCACATTTTCACAGTCATGTGTCACTATATAATTGCATCACATATACCGGACTGAAAAATGCAATTTCTTTGAACATAGGGACTCTCTGTACTTGGTTGTTTCAAACCCAGAGCTGTGCTATTCATTCAATGCATACATTTTGTTTGATTTTATTTTTTACTTGACATTGAATTACACAGATTACGGTGCCTCTAATAAATTGGCAGGCTTTCTTCATATTGATCTGTCTTGAATACCCTCCATACCCTCCTCCATTTTCCCAAATCTTTTAATGTCCAGTTCAGATACTTACCAAATTTTCTGTATTCCAAAATATGCCTTAAATGAATTTAGCCCATTCTAGTGAAACTTTGTTATCCCAGCTATGCTCAACTCCCAACCAGCACAGATCCTTTCAGGGGACGGGAAGTTTGGAGTATACCAATATTTAACCATTTCTCCTGCAACTCTTCTGTCCCCAGCTAAACAGAAAAGGTCTCCGAGAGCAAACCAAATCCATGAGCTGTTTGATGTTCTCCTACATTATTTATGATGCAAAATGGGTGAGATGAAACTCATTTCACCCTCCTTATTGTGCGGGTATTTTCTGCCCACTTTGAGGGTGAGTCCAAGTCTGATTGTACTTTATCCTTATCCAGTGAAAATGTTCCCAGAGAAGACAATTTGACTTAATTTTAAGCATTGCTTTGTGAGATGCTGTATCAAATGCCTGATATTGACTGTGCTTCTGTGTTCTCATTTTGTAACACGATGATCAATTTACTCTGGCACAATCTGTTCTTTATGAGTTTAGATCCTTTGCAACTCAAGATACAGTAAATGATCTCAAAGATGAGGATGTGAGAATTTTATACGGAATGATATTTTTATTGTATATGACAGTTATAGTAAGTTTATGTTTTTACTTTACTTTTATAATAAGTTTACTTTCAGAGAACCTATTAGTTCCTCACTCCTCATAAGTATAATCATGAGTTACACACAAACACCACTGACTGATAATTTTACAAGTCACTTTTCTTCTAAAATTACATTGGACATGATCTGGAACTAGATGGAGGTGGTGGCTGCACAACATTGTGATAAAATGCCACTGAGTGGCTGATTTTAAAATGGTCAATTTTGCTATGTGAATTTCAACTCAATGAAAAAAATTACACTGGACACTCAGCATGGTTTCGGCTTCTCCATTTAATTTTAAAAGGAAAACATGTCATCTCTGACCACTTGTACCAGTGGACTGCCCTAAAATAATGAGACCTTGTTATGTGTAGGTTGCCCCTTCTTCCAGAAAGCATCAATAGGTAATCAGCATTGAATCTCTGACACTTATTAACTATAAACTGAGTTGATATTGCAAGATGTATATTTATACAATATACATATATATAATAATATACATACTGATAATGCAATATGTGTATGTTAAGTAGGAGAATGTGAACAAAGCTGAAGAATGGGAAATAATGTCTTAAGTGTATCAAGCGGGAAAGAATGATAAGCCTTTGCTTGAGTTCTCAAAAAACTTCTTTTGAATTGAGATTCTCAATGACATATCAATTTACTGCATCTTTTTTGAGCTTCTGAGATCCTTGGGATGAAGTACTGTACTAGAAACCTGTGCAAAGGATGAAGGGAAAGTGGCAGTTATCCTGTAGAATCTGTATTTTCTATGCAGCATGCTTTGTTATCAAATGGGTGATAAACTCACCCCAAATGTAAGCTGCATAAGACCAAGCACTTGTGTCCATATCCACTGTGATAGCCTAGTACCCAGAACATGCCCAAACACACAGAAGGCAATAAGTATTTGTTTAATGAATGCATCACAATGAAAACTACTACACTGCAGAGTGTCAACTATGGGAAAACATCTTCCAGACAAGGGTACTAAGATAGAGATTGACCTATGTGAGTAAATGCAAACAATGTTAAATTATTGGGGGGAAGCGGAAGCAGGTGTGTGTGTGTGTGTGTGATAGAAAGAAAAAATAAAAATTACCTTTATAATGTCTACTCTGATGTTATGTGGATGCACGGTCATTCATAACGTTTACTAGAGCAATACAGGCTGGCTTAGTTACCCTGAACAAGTATCTTTGCTTTGTTTCATTAATATTCACCAATACAGTGAAGTTCAGGGGATAGAACAACACAGCTAACAGAGTGTTCAGTTTGTTTGGTTTTCCCTCAAGTCTTATGGCAAATGTAACAAAAATGCAAAAGATACTTAGGCTTTTGTGCACAATGTACAATGTACATGTACAATCTCATTTAACAAAAATAATAATGGATGTATTTTTATGCAGTAAGAGCCATTTGGGTTAAAAACAAGGAAGAAATACCTCTGATAACCAATGGCAGTTTAATACAAATTCAGTAAAGTTTCAAAAATGAAAGTCCTGGAACTTGATTTATTCTTAAGCACTAGTTAGTTGTTTAAAGTTCAGTTGCTGGTTAGCTGACTCTACAAAATGGTCCCTAAATCAAACCAGAAATATGGTTAGTATATAGCACAGCATATTACTTAAAGCAAACGCTCTAGAAATATGTGTTAATTTGATCTTTAAATCTCCTGCTTAAAATAGAGAGACATGGTTGAGCATGAGGTTATATACATGTGAAACAGTAATGAATTACCCATAAGAGGGTACCAGCTACTCAAGAGACTCTGAAACTTCACATAAATCCATATATAAAATAAACCTGTGCAACTTACCCAGAATAAAGGAACCTTGGGGAAAGAAATTACCTGAAGGGTTGTACTTTTAAACATGGTCCAGATTTCTAAATCTGAAAAGACTTCAGCCAGAGGAAACATCTTACAATACACATTTTTCTTACAGTCTACACAGTTCTTTCTCCTTGTTGCTGATCAAAATGAAAATGTAAAGTTGTACCAAAGGAAAAAAAAAAAAAGGGAAGAAATAAAAATATAGGCAGTTTCCAGAACTGATTCGGCATTCCTAGGCAGCCACCTAGCTGACAGGCAATACAGTTGTAAGGTCACAGAAGCAGATGCTCACAGAAGCAGAAGTATTCGATTTAAACTGAAATGCCAATCTCGTATTTCTCTGCTGCTTCTCAGCCCAAGGGGTAGAAACTTTTCCTGCATTGTTACAATTTTTATTACTTTAAAAATATGAATTTGAAAGTCAGAAGATAAAAATATCTTATGATTTGACCTATAACTCAAAACTTTCTAGCATCAATCACACAATACGTTGCTAGAGTCAGATGTGCTAAAAAAGAAAACAAAAATGACGTGTTTCTTTTATTTCCATGTCAGAAATTATCTGGAGTAAAGGACTTAGGTTTAATGCAAAGACAAACCACAATCTCAGTAATAATTAGAGTCAAATTTTCATCGACTTAATATTGGAGCTGCAATAGGCCTTACCCATGAATTTTATTTTATACAAGAAAAAAGTTCCCAGGAGGTAAAAATAACCTGCTTAGAGTCACATAGGAATTAATTTCAGACTCAGAACCAGAATTCATGTTTATTGCTCCTACCTTTCAATGAGTTTCTACAAAGAAAATCTCTTCAGTTACGTACTACTAATGTAGATACAGACACTTGGTTGGAGAGTTTATATTTTCTGTCACTAAGGCCATGGATGATCTGTATAGAAATATCTCACTCAGACCCTTTCACTGGGACTGTGTCTACTTGAAAGTTTATTTTAACACTCCTGTGGTCACTTGTGGTCCCAACTCTACTTAATGGTCCCCTTTCTGAAAGATATTCAGAGACCAATATTCACATTTGGACTCAGTTATTGAACAAGCATTTCATCAAACTAAGTGGATACACGGAGTGTGGGCTACAGAACCCAACAATTTTCAATTGAGGACAGGCTGGAAGTCAGACATTACCTACATGGTGGGAACATTATAATTACCTTTACTGCTGATATGCAGAGATATATAGAGAATCTCGGGTATAGCTAAGAAGGAAGAGTATCTTCAGGAAGGAAGACTGTCACCTCAAAATGGAAGTCACCCTAATACGTGCAGTGGCTCAAACACATAGTATATCAAGAATGGTCAATATATGACAACTAGGGGGCCAAGGTTACATCCTCTTTTAAAGTAGAAGATTAAAAGATTAGGATACGGGAAGGAGTGATTGTCAGGGAACAGGAAAAAGAAGGCTTCTGCTGGCCAAGTCATACTCAGAAATAGGATGACTAGAAAACCTCAGGTCCAAATATGGTGGATTATTCAAGAAAAAAAGGATATTGCATTTGCTGGCATAATTCATTACCTACATATTCTTTTAAAGAATGTAATAAAAGTATACATAACATGCATACTGAGATGTTTGGGGGGAGAATGAACTCATATATGCAACCTACTTGAAATGACATCAAAAAATAAAAAGTTGAATAGATAAATGGGTAGGCATTTGATAGGCAAATACAGGTAAAAAGTTAATGGTAAAATCTAGGCATTGGGTATAAGTTTGTTTACTATACAATTCATTCAGCTCTTCTGTGTTTGAAAATTTTGTTATAAAACGCTGGAAATTTTTTTATCTTTTATTTTATGGTGGTTTCTATCCATTATAGAGAACCCGTCTTGATATGCTATAGTAAAGTTTTATTATACAAATTCATTACCTCTGCCAAACACACAATCCACCGATTCTGCATTTAGTAACCTACACTTGGTTAAATTCGCTTCCTACATTGCCATTCCCCTCCCCTCACATCCTCCCCAGCCCTACCACTTTTACTTGAAGGAACTGATTTTTAAGATGAATTTCAAAATTATATCAAGGGTAAAAGACATATAATTTGAACCATTATCTAACGACAATGAGGTGTCTTTATGTGGCAAACCATTAATTGCTGTAGAAAAATCTAAGAGCTTTTTTTGCACCCCTCCCCCTACTCAATACCATCTTATGTATTAAGAAGGGATTTTTCCCTAATGCTATACTTCCATCACCAGGGAATTGGAACATCTATGACTAATGTGACTAGGGGAAATGGACAGTTCAACACTGCTGAAAAAATCAGAAGGGTTAGGTGGAGAGCTTCATTCTGTTGAAATAAATAGATTCTGTGGATTGCATGGGACACTCCCAGACTAAATATACCTTTTCCAATGGTCACCTGGTCAGTGGACACTAGAAAGCCAGAGCTGTGATGTGGAGGTTGAGCTTCTCCACTGCTGTATTTCCCACCCAGTTATTTCTACAGATATTTTATAAACTATTAAATATGTATGATGCAATACAAAGCCCCTCTAAAAGCATCTGTATTTAACTAAATCATGTCCCTGACAGTAAGAGGCAGGCAGAGCAATTTAACTTAACAGGAAATGTACTTCTTTTACATATCACTGCAATGCAGAGAGTTTCAACAATATGCTTCTTTTTGGCCTCCGTGTACCTTCATAAGAAAGGATAGGCTTAACTTGAATGATTTGAAATGCTTTTAGATAGAATTCTAAAATGAAACGGGTATTTTTTGAAGTGTTTCTCAAAAATTCTTCCCTGAGGCTTTGCCACAACTTTGTCACTAGAGGTCAGAGAAATAACCCACCCTCAGGTTAAGTCTCCTTAACCCGACATTCAATACTTGGCTGTAACCCACCCTCTTCTTTGAGCATGTCCTTCCAAATGTCTACTGCTGTCACTGATGGCTAAGACATCTAAAAAGATATCTATGGGATTTCCTGTATTCTTCCTTTTCGCCCCCAAAAAGATTCCAAGAAAAAAGTTTTGGATGGGAAACTCCAGGGTAGATCAAAAGTTAAATTACTGCTACACATTCACATCCTTAAAACCAAAGAATCTAGTGAGATAAATAGTACCAATTAAGCAGCTTTGCAAGGTGCCGAAGCATTTGGCAATGCAGAAGAATAGCAGAGGGTTCTTTAAAAAAAAAAATTTTTTTTTAAGTGCAATGAGAATAGAAAACATTTTTAGGCATCTCATGCACAGAGCTAACTGTACTCTTAGAACAGGTGGCTTTACATAACCTATGGCTAGGAAAAAAATGTGTTGAATGAGTACAAAAATAATTATCTTACTGTAAAAAAAAAAATCTAGGCTAAACGCTTGAGTTGTCCAACTCAGAATGAAATGGCATTACTGTAATTCAGCCAATATGCAGCAACTGATCTAGAATGTGATCTTCGGCATTTAAACTAACCCCTTTTCACAAACTGGCAGGTAAAAAATGGAAAACCTCAGGATGACCTGCTTTTCAAAAGCAGATTTCAAATTTTAAGGTCACTGTATTAGTTATAATAAAAATAGCTGCCATTTCCAAAGACCTACTCTATATGTTAATTTATGTAGCTAACCATCCAAAGAAGGATTACTAAGTAGTCATGTATGTGCCAGGTATTGTGCTAGGTTTTGGAGGTTTGGTAGCAGGATGTTAAAGTAATTTCCATTTTACAGTCACTCTTTTCTCTGAAATAGCAAATGGCACCTGTAGAGAGCGAAGGCATGATTCAGATTTTGAGAGTGGTAAGGTCTGAGTCACCTTAGGAAATGGAAGAGATGGCTGACTATGAAAAACAGAAGCAGGTCAGACACTGTGCCAAGTAGTATAAATACATCAGCCCTTATTAATAATCGCCTGCAAAGTAAGTGGCACTATTCTCATTTTACAGATGGAAAAATTAAGGATTGGAGAAGATACAAAGATAACTCATGATTACGCCACTCATCAGTGGTGAAACCATCAGATTTCAAAGACCATTTTTCCTACCACTGTACAATAACTTTATACTGCATTAACAACTGGCTCCAATGGAAGAATACTTTCAAAAAGAAAGGTCATAAATATCGGTTACAAAAGAGATTATGTTTTGCTGAACTCTACAGTAAAATTTTTACTTGGACCTACACAAGACTGAACTGGGAAAAGAGGGAAGAAAAAAGAAGGCAAAATAAGATAATAAGAATGTACAAGTTCACATCCATATCACAATTTCCCCTTTGGACAGATTTATGAGGTCTGTCCACAAAGTATCCAGCCAGGTAATATGAATATGTATATTAACAATGGCTGGATACTTTCCAGACAGAACTCAGTATTTCCTAAATTAGTGCACCTTTTCTCAACACCAATTTAATGTGCAACATTGGGTTGTCATCTTTTTTTTTTTGGTTGCCATCTTAATTGTGTTATGCAGCTTTATATTGGTCATGATGAAGCCACTCCATTTAAATGATATTGCTGGTAAACATACGAATCAAAAAATGTTAATGTACTAAACAGCATGATGGGTCCTCTGTTGCTTATTTCTTCGAACATCAACATGATGAGGGAAGAAGGCAATGCCAGAAACTTAGAGCTTAGTAGCAAAATACAATTTCCCTTTCAATTTTTTAAAAGAAATGTCACATTGAAAACATTGTGCAATTGCAGCAAGTTAGAAATTACTCGAATTTAAGTGAAAAGGGAAGATTTGGTCTTTAGGTAATGTTTCCTCTGCCACAGATTTCCCATTTAATTTTTAAATGTAAGCTTTTTCTAAGTTTTTCCAGATACATCCTAGGTTGATCTTGTCCCTGCTGTCTTTGGCAATTTCATTCATTCATTCGGTGATGATTTAGCAAGTGCCTCAAATGTACATAAGACTGAGAGGAACAGGAGGGAGGCAGAGGGGGGAAAGACTTCCAGCTTTCACAGTATTTATATTCTAATGGAAGACTTAGTCTTCCTATTCTTAGCCAGACACAAAGGCAAAGACTTCAGAAGTGAGAGTTCATAGTCTTATAATGAATTTTATTTATGCAGCTGACACACTGGAGTGTTTTTTTTTTTTTTTAAATGAGCCTGTCAGGAAACACTGTTTATTGTATACGTATGTCTGAGTATCTGAAATTTTCTTTCACTCAAGATCCAGTTATGAAAATGTTTTCTTCTGATAATGTTTTGACTAGTGATAGAAAAAGAATGCAGAGATTCAATTCCAGAAGGGACAGACCATAGCTAGGCAAGAGCCCTTTGGATATACTGGTCAATTACAGGCAGAAAAACATAATCCATCTGTTTCCATTCTCAGTAACCATCAAAACAAAACACCCACCAAAACAGACTAGTAGTAATGTAATGATTAGCTGATTTTTTTAAAAAGCTGTTAGCTTGATTTTTGGGGTGAGTAGATTAAAATAAAGTGAATACAGCATTTATATATTATATTATTTTATTATTATCTTTTTTGCAAATGAAGACTTCTCATTTACTGGTGATGCCAAGTAAGTTTCAAAGTACAGTGAACTATTAAATGTGTTAACTTCACAGAAATTCTAAAATTTCACCAAAGAAAAAAATGATAGTCAAAATGAAAAAAAAAATTGAATTACATGCATGCAGACATAGATCTAATGATTTAATTTACAAAGTAGTTGCTTATAGAACTTAGTCTAATCAATAGGGAAGTCTGATATCATTCAAAAAGTAAGTATTTTGATTAAACATTAGTTCTGGTAACAACTTAGCTCTGCAAAATCACTGGCACGTCAAACGCTAAAGAGAACCAGTTTTATTATTAAAGAAAGTAATAAGCTATCAATCTTCATAAATGTATGAGCTGCTCAGAGATGAATAAAGATGGCAATTAAAGAAATCAATAATAAAATGATCAGGATTAATATCCTTTATCTAGTTAGAAACATAATTTTTCTTGTTTTAATTAATTCTGATGAAAATATACAAGGTCCTAGAACAACAAGTTCCTTACTCAACATCTAAATCAATTTGAACTTTTTATCCTTACAACATAATCTTAAATGCTGAACACACTGTCATTCTGTGACATGTCCAATTATGGCATGTCCAGTGAAGAAAAGGACATATACTGTGGTGAAACTTGGTTATTTTCTATCAACATTGCTTGAAGGTACATTTTAAAAGAACACTGCTAAAATGATTTTCATTTTTAAAAATGGGTTTCTATTTAAATACTAATTTCTCTGATGCTCAAAAATGAAACATTAACTTTTAATTACCTACCTTTATAAACACTTTGAAGTTAAAAGTGTGAGTATACATTACTTACCTTGCTAACAGCTTATTAATTCTTCATTACAAAACCAATACTTTTTTACACCATTAGGCTACGTGGAGCATTAGGTATTATCTTTAACCAATATCTCCTTGCTATTGTTCTTAAGAACAAGGTGCGCACACCCTCCCCCCAAAATCAATGGATTCTGTGTAAATTAAAAGTGGTTTTAAAAATGAGGAGTAAATGAGGTCCAATTATGGGCAACAGAGTCTCAAAGGGTCCTACATTAACATTGCCAGTGCTTTGCATGTTGAATGAAACGTGCAGTTTAGTCTGCAAAGGTGTTCTTTTTATATCTCTTGTTTATGTCTACTATAAATACCATAAGCAATCCATTACCATTAACCCAGTGATTAATGCAGATATCACAGAGTCAAGTCCTATTCAGTGATAATAACTGCCTATAACTATTCCCACAACTGTTCATCTCCCAGGTCTTTTACCCTGACTAACAAAGAGATGGCTACAAAAGTCTGAGAGTTCATGTAGTTACAGGAAACCTCATGCATTATTTATAAGGATGCAGAGGCTAGAAAGTTCGGCTGCGCCACTTACCCTAGCAGTAGCAGGCTCTAAGCTATTGGCAATAGGAATCTTGCCAGTGCATTAGAAGATGAGATAGAAGCGATCCCTGCCAAATAAAATAGCTAAGTAATAACAAATGTTAAAAAAAGAAGAGCCTTGAGGGTTGGAGGGAGACTTGAGATCACTCCCGAAGCACAATTCAGGAGATCACCCAGCTTTTGCAGTCAATACAGAAAGAAGAGCTGTAATCCCAATTAATTCTTTGTGTCTTATCTTTCTCAAGTGCTTGCTTTTTAATTACAGTCATGCACTCTTTTTTTTTTTTCAATGTTATTACAGTATCTGTACACAAATGAGAAATTACAACTAGTATAAAATAGGTATGTGCACAGTAAGAGATTTCAAGTTCGAGTGTAATTAATTTTGTATTTGTATTTGTCCACCCTGTTTAGGAATCCATATTACTGTTTCAGTGATCCAGGAAAAATCAGTATGTTTTCCCCTTTGATTTCAAAGAAAAAGAAACCCAGACACACACACAAAAAGCCACAGTTTCTTATTCTTCGTGTGTTCAAACTGATATATTGCTACAGAGAGGTTATCTGTCATGGCTTTAAGTAGATTTTGAGATACTGCCATTCAAGTTTCATTTTCTGTTTAATCATTGTCAGTCAATTGAAATTTACACCACAGAAAAAGAGATGGCATGCTTCAAATGTTAACAGCAGCAGGGGAAGAGAATGCCATCTTGCCTAGGGAAAAAAAAACCACCTAAAAACAGACAAAATAAGTGGATCTAAACATGCAAAAAAGAAAACTTACTGTAGGGACTGTTAAAACCAAATAATTGTCCATATCAATTTGAGATTTAAACAAAAGCTATGGTTGTATTCTGCATCTCAAAACTGATCTGAAAGTTACTATTAAAATCAAGGATGAAATACTTGAAGCTAAGTATCCCATAATATGTTTATTCTTTTCTTTGAATAACCTGAGCATTTTGGATATTTAATACATATGCATTTTATCTACAATGCTCTCATCAATATCTCTGCATCTCAAATCTGTGTGTAGTGGGTGGCAGAGGGGGAGAGATTCATGGTGTTCCTTTTAAATTATTCAAGTACCAAACAAATATAATTTGGTCCCTAAAACTTTCTAATTTTAATGACATTTATCAGAGCAAATGTGTGTATACATTTTCATACCTTGCTTAGGAACCTGGATTCTTGGAGCTGATCTGACCATTGCATTAGGGGAAAAAGGCCATTTCTGAAAGCAGCTCTAATGATCATATGTCCTTTAAGTATGACAGAAGTCACAAAAAGAGTTTTCTGAGGCTGTTTTTCTTTCACCCTCAACCTCTGCTGTCCATGTGTGAGAAGAACACAGGATGAGGAGTCACAAAGGCTAGGAGTGAATCTTGCTTCCCTACTACCGAACAAGTACTGAATTGTCTGAGCCTGTGAGTCTCTCCATCTATATAATGGGACTGTTATATACTATGTGCTATTATATACCAGGTGTTCAGACAAAAGCATCTGGTGCATAGTAGGTGCTCATTTAAAAAATTATTATTTTTTGTTATTTGTTAATGATCATAAGAGAAAAATCCACCTTATTGAAACTATTGTGGCAATTTCCTTATTCCCAAACAAGTGGTTCTTCAGCACCACAGAGAGGAACAGCGACCAGTTAATAAATAGATTCTCGAATAATTTGTGATAATCCCAAGAGAGGAGAAATGAATTCACACGAGTCACCATGAAGACTGCTACTTGTGATACGAGGAAGAAATTCCTTCCAGATGTAAAAATTAAAAATACATTTAAGATATAAGCATCCAGAGTGCAGATGCTTCTCAAAATGTTACAAATTCCCTGACAAATATTAAGCCAATGTTATTTTTTAAGACTTTAGCTTTAAAATATTTAAGTATCTATTTTGGTGATTTCAGGTTAAGGCGATTTTCTATTAATTGTATGTGTGTGCTACCTGAAAACATGATGATAACTGAACTAAAAATATTCACTAACTCACTGTTAATATTGACATCCATTTAATAAATACTTCCTGGGAACTGGCATAGTGATACGTTGTGGGAATAGAAACAAATAAACCAAAATTCCTCCCTTAGTATCTTGCGTTCCAGTGTGGGAAGTGATGTGCACAGCCCTGTGTTTTTAAACAAGAGCTTTGGAACCACTAAGAGAGCAATGCTAGGGTCTGACATCTCGCTGTAACAATGAAATAATAATAGGGTTTGCTTTTGCTCCTTGATTGGACAGAGAATATTTTTTATAATTTCAGAACACCATTTTAATAAAATATATCTAGGCCTATACTTCTAGTAAAAAGGTGGGGGTGGGAGGAAGTTAGGACATTTTGAGAAGTACTGAGATTACAGACAACCCTATTCTTTACGAAGATCCTCTCTATCAGAAACTTCTATTAGATGTATTCCTCGATGCACTTTTTACCCTAAAGAGCACAGCCAATGTTCTGGAAACTTAAAAAAAAAAAAAAAAAAAAGACAGAAAGTTTTACTGTAAGACTTGTTTCTGTGTGTACAAGTAGCACACATTATGTTTCACTGTTATTTATTTTTTTCCCTAAACTGAACAAGTTTAAATCTCAGTCTGCTTTACCTGTACTGTAAAAACGTTTTTAAACGTTCTAGTAAACCTCTTATGTGCCCTTGAGTCATCTATTTCCCTCCTAAAGCTTATCTTGTTTTCACACACAGAGTCTCATTTGCACATACAAGGTAATTCTTTCACCCCTATAATCTATTTATCCTAAAACATACCCAGGGCCTCTTTGTATGGTTTATTTTCTCACAGATAACTTGGGGAAAGTCTGACAAAGACACGGTTATGTTATGGACCATTAGGGAGGTAAAATTAAGAAGGTGCTAGGTATGAGGACAACAGAGAAAAAGAACCTATCTGGATCCAGTAAGGGAAATGTACAAAACTTGTAAAAAAAACCCTATTATGGCCACTTAAGTAATTTTCTCTTGGATATACATACATAAGGCTATTCCTCTTCATGTTCCCTTCATGTCACATTTTATCATAAAAATATCCTGAGTGACAAGGTGAATTCCTACGAGTACATTTCATCAGGAGTGAGGCACATTAGGTTTTACAACTTCTTTTTTGTTTGTTTTAACCTAGCAACTTCCTTCAAAGCTTTATAGACTGAGATTTATTTAAAAAATAATACCACGATGTGTTCCCAAAGCTACATTATTTGTGAAGGACATATTGAATTTTTATAGTCCGATTAAATAGCTACATCTCTAGGTTAAAAAATAGGATAACATTTATATAGAAGATTATAAAATAACATTTTAAATATTGTGTCATGCAGAATTTTTTTTCCTTAATATACCTTAATTTCCATATGGGGAGTTTGTAGTTGAAAACTTGACCAAATGACACAGAAGCTTCTTGTCAATTAGTCGCTGCTCTCAATAAATGGATGTTAAGGAAATTGAGGGAGGAATCATCACAAAGGGAAAATGTCGCTTTCAATACTTAATAATCTTAATGGATTGATTTACTTTAATCTTTTAATTTACTATTGGATCACTTAGCTATAATTAGGCAAACATTTTCAAATGTACCATTTTTCCTACCTTTGGGTCAATTCAATAGCCTCAAAAATTTATTTTAAAAAGTCTTATTTAACGGAAATATTAAGAAATTGCAACCTTTGCATATGTATTTCCAGATGCCTAAACAAAAATACCTCCTCAGATATGTTACATAAACTTTGTAAATCCATCTATGCATCAAAGATACATGTCTAATAATCAACAGTAATTTAACTTACCAAACCATGATTATGATCCTCTAGATGTTTCTAGTCAAATTTCTAAATTCTTCACAAGTTTTACAAACTGCTTTCCGAATCCTATTTTTAGTGTGAATTAATTTCTGGCACCTCTTAATCTTCACTAGTCTTTTACCTTTGGTGGTAAATTACAGAATTTCATCAACTTTTTAAATGGGATAGATTTCAGGATTCTAATTTCTTGGTAAAATGAATGAGCTTTAAACATGAAACGGAAACAAGGATTAGCTACTTTAGAAGAAAGACAACAGTAAAATAAAAAAAATTATCCAAATAACATTTTCTTTTAAATCACATACCACAAATGGGTTTTCTATCTTAAACAATATTCTAAAAAATAAAATAATTTGATTTAAAAGTCTTCCCCTTGCCATGTTCTGCTTTCTATTAGGATTATGTATCATTATGCACAATTAACCATAATTAACCTTTTTACTTCACTGTAAACTCCTTAAGCACTATTCATCTCCCCCAATTATACCCTCTTCTCCCCTGACTACTTCCCAAGAAACATGCATCCACAGTTCCTAGCCTTATGCTGGAATACAGTAGGAACTGGGTTATTAACTATTTGTTTATTTTAATTAAAGAAAGAGAAAGCATTCAGTGATCTAGGAATCAACGAGAAAAAACACAGAGCCATCAAATTTTATAATCCTACATTCACCGCTCACTTGCTATTTGACCTTAGGAGTCACTACCCCTATCAATATTTTACTTTCCTTACTATTGAGATAAAGAGGTTAATAGTCCAGAATTCCTTTTAAAAATTAAAAGACTGATTAAATTTTTGATAATTACAAATAAAAGTTCTGGAAATATTTTAGCAAAGCCAGGCATTCTTGAGCATGCTTCTCTCCTTCCCTCCCTCTCTTCCTCTTTTTCTCCTTCTGTTTTTCTTTTGCTCTCTCCTTTTGACATTCTGTAAAAGCTTTGTATTCACTCAAGAGAAGGTTATGAAATATCTCAGCAAAGAACAAAGCAAGAGCTCAAATTTGGTGAACAAGTTCAACCTAAACACGAAATCATCTAAATACAGATAGTTATGAAACTGAATGAAGATGAGTATAGTTTTAGGATATAACACACAGTGGCCATATAATTGGTTTTTAAGATTTTGCTGACTTCTGGTAGAGATAAAATGAAAAGTGCCATTCAAGCACTTTTTGATGATTAGTTGAACTATGTATTCACAGCACCTTTATTAAAGAAATGAATCAAGTATCCAAGCACCTCGTATCCTAGATGCATTATAATAAGAGTAGGATGGAGAAAAGTGGGAGATGCTCACAGATAACTACTAGAATCATTAATTTCTTTAGGTTTAGCCTCAACCAGTGTTATCTCACATTTAAACAAGATCTGTGAGTTTTCTATACAATATTAAATGATTAAATGAAATGGGCTAAACATGCTTCTGTTTCTTTTCCAACTGGAAAAAAAAAACCACAAAAACAAATCAAAATACAATTACTTCAGTAAAAGAAACTAGCAATTTTTCAAAATCTCCTTAATCATAGAATTTTTTTTAAAGATCTGTATCAAGTACTGTGACTTTTAACCTCTTAACTCAGAACATTTTACAGATTTCAAAATGCTTCCCATGCGTTTGAAAACCGTAACTCAGTTCTCTACTTTTCTCCACTTTTCTTCCACAAGGCATCACTTACTTCCTGGGTTAAAAGAGAAGGCATTCTTAAGAATGGTTATAATGCCCTAATACAGAGTCTTTTAAAAAATGATATTGCAATTGTCTTTAGTTAGTTCTAACTCACTATATTCTTCAGATTGTTCATCCTGCTTTGGTTTTATCTGTCCAAATTAAACAGAATTTTCAAAAATACCTACTTTTAATTTTCCTTTAAGATTCTGTTACTAATTATCTATTTCCTGATTTTTTTTTTCCAAAGGTTGTTTGCCCATCAGTGGTAGATGACTGTGTTGTGGTGTTTTCCTATCTAGCTCACTTTTTTCCCCTTCTTTTGACGCAGAACTCCTTTCTATAATGAACCTGCACCAGGCAGTCCCCAGGGGGCTGGGCCCATCTGCCCTCACTAACCCCAACACACACACCAGGGGACACAGGACCCAGCCCCCACTCAACTGGAGTCATTAATCTCCCTGGATACAGTATTTTAGGGGCAGACATATGATGCAATCAGAGCCAATCAGATGCTTCCCTAAAATTTGCTGTTTGGATAGGGAGTAGACTTTCTCTCCTTTAGAGATTACGAGCTATAAAGATAGGGGTTCATTTAGAGCTACCAGCAGCTATCTCCCTGTCAGGCTGAGAAAACCCCCTGGGAATGGAGCTCACTAACGTTTGCAGAGAGGCAAAGCTTAAAGACCAAGAAACCAGTAGATTACAGCACTGCAGGCTCTAGACCAATTGGTCCCATCATGAACGCCAGTATAGTCTCGTTATATTTAACCTCTTCCGAGCTGAATTTCTATCACCTGCTACTTCCCTAAACCAAGTCACTGTCCAGAATTCTTACTTGGCTGCACTATCACACTGTTCCTCATCCTTTTCTCTAGCTGCTTCTTTTTTGGGGGGCGGGGAGGAAGCTTTTTCTTGTAGCTTCCAGGGTCTTTCAATTTAAAGGCCTCTTTTCCCAGCTTCCTGGATGTCAGATCCCTAGATAACTTGAAGAAAACTGAAGACCCATGAAAGCCACCAAGTGCAGCACATGTACCCTTATCACAATCTTGCTAGTTCTGTTCCCCTCTAGATGCTTTCGTGGTATACCTCTCTGTTTCCATCCTCTTGCATTCACTGAACCATTTCTTTTTTAAATTTTTTAAAAAAATATTTATATATGGGGTATCCCAAAAGTCTCCATACAAAGGAAAAATTTTGTAATGAATATTTTTTTTAAATAAAGGTACCTTTAGCTACAATTTCCCATTTTCCCCATGTATGGCAACTTTTGGGACACCCTGTACAATCTATTTCACTGCTCTAGCTCTAATGGTTAAAAACACTACAGCTTCCATACTTCTCTTAAAACAGTCAAAATAAAGATACCCTTCCTTCTTCCAGTTGGTAACCAAAATAATGGAAGATAAAAAAAATGTTGAAGAGAATATCCTAGTAAAAAGTCCCCAAAAGAATAAAATACAGAGAAGTTAATTGCTCCATATCTGATAATTTGCTACTAATGAATTTAGCTGTCATACAAAACAGTTTCTAGGATTTAGGATATCATGCAATAAATTAAATAGTGCTTAGCCTGGAATAAGGCAATGCATTTCTCCCAAACACCAGCTACCCTGTAGGAAGATGTCGCTGTTTGATGAAGCTCAGATTCCTCTTTTTTTTTTTTTTTTTAATTTTTTTAATTTTTTATTTTTTTTTTAAAGGTTGTTCAAGAGAAGCAGTGGAAGTGGAGAAGGAACAAAGGAATCTGTAACTGGTTGTGATCAGTAAGTTGGAAACACCACTGCACTAGGACCAACCAAAGATCAGATTCTTATCAGCGCGACAGCGTTAAGATTATTCCCATCTCTGTAACAGCGCGTCTTGAAACACACTATTATTCTCATTATTCACATTATTCTCAAAGCAACAAGTCACTCGGAAAGTTCTAGGCAAACAGTTTCTGCCTCCTTTTATAGCATTAAACTCTTGAATCTTATCGCCACTAACTGAGGACTGTCCTGTCCATTTCATTACTTCGTAAATTGTGGAGAGTGTGTTATTTCTATATAAAAGATGGCTTTGGGCTAACTAGGGTAAGTGTGATTGTATTCCTGGAGCTTTATAATAAGTCCATTTTGATACCTTTTTTTTTTTTTTTAAAGAAAGTCATTCCTTAAGCTAGCTGTACAGATCTCATAAGACATTTGAATAAATGACCATGAGATCTGAAATGACAAGACTCAGATTTAAATTTCTGCTCTGCCACCTATGTGGTCTTTGAATTTGGACAAGTCAAAACTTCTGAATCTCAAGTCTCTCATTGGATAAATGGGATAAAATCTAAGCCACAGAGTTATGTGAATAAATGACTCAAAAATACAAAAATCTGTTTGATAAAATATAAAGTATGGTACACATATCATGTATTTATATATACATGTCACACACACAAACATACAAACATATAGTTTGAGGGCTCAAAAGAATCATTTTGTAAAAGGTTAATTTCAACCAAATACAAAAGGTTAAAGCTTGATCGAAAGTTTTTAGATTATCTCATCCAGTAGTGGAATGTAATTCTGAATAACTTTAGAAAGGGCAAAGGCAGAACTGAAGAATTTTATTACAGTTGCAGGCAGTACTTCAAAAAAGAAAAACGTAGGGTACATTCACTTAAAATAAATGAACAGAACATGAAGGCAGTAACTTGTCTGTGTGCATGAGTGGCCATGATATACAAGCCCCAACTCTTGTTCTGTGTCACTGTGTTGTCGTCCTAAAAATCGTAATGAACTCTCCAGACAATCAGAAAGATGGAGTAATATTAGTTGGGAAATTTTCTTTTTAAATTATTATTTTATTGCTATATGATGGTAATTTGTTTGTCATTCTCTACAGTGGGCAGAGCCACCAATCCCTGGAAATGCCATTTATAACAATCTGAAAACACAATTTGCACTCAATTAGAAGTAGCTCTCCAACAGTGATAAGACAGGTTTACATTTTACCACCAATAAAGATCTAACGTTGAAAAGTCATTTTTTCTCCAGCTGAGAATCATTTAGCAAAGGTCCCTGCAGTTTCCTTTACCATTAAAGCAGGTAAGTCAGTTACAGCTGAGGGTGGAATGTATGAACCGCAGGTCAAAAATCTCACTGGTGGACCGTCCAGACCTGGTCCAATCTAATCAATACAGACGAGTGTGCTATTCCCAACGGAAAATGCTGTATCTTGTTATGTCACAAATGTCTCCGCAGACAAAAGACATCTTTTCCTGTAGCTCTTTCAGGTGCCAAATCAAAGACTGAATTGTTCATTTCATTCAGAGATTTCAGAAAGGATTTCTTGGATAAGTTCCTTTAAAATGCAGCCTTAGCCGAGAATATATAATATTTTGAAAAGGCACTGTGATTTGTTGGCAAAGAACTTTTAGCATCATCATTTGGGCTGAAAATCATAAACTAGTTTCCTTCTTCAATAATAAGGATATTTCCCAATGTTGTTCAAGTAAGATGTGAGGATTTCCTGATTTTCATCCTTTTAGAGCCATGTCCCTTTTTCATGTAAGTTCTCTTCCATATATGGGGGAAGGCGGTACCTTAAAGCAGAGCTGTGCTAAATTATTTACATTCATTTTTCTCACATCAGGCTTCCCAATATATGTTTAAGACAAACAGGATCACACAGACAGAAACAGAGTTTCAATGAAGTTACGTCATTTGCCTAAGATGACACAGTAATTAGCAGCATTAGTATTAATATTTAGACCTAAGAGCATGAGTCCATCCTGTCTGTATTCTTTCCATTTCATTCACCTGTCATGCTTCGATGTGTAAGATTAAGATCATAGGAGAGCGGGGCACTGTGGCTGAAGCCTGTAATCCCAGCTACTCTGGGAGGCTGGGGTGGGAGGATCACTCAAGGCCAGAAGTTGATGACTAGCCTGAGTAAATAGTAAGACCCTGTGTCTAAAAAACTTAAATTAACCAGGTGAAGTGGCTCCTGCCCTGCAGTCCCAGCTACTGGTGAAGCTGAGATAGGACGATCGCTTGAGCCCAAAAGTTAGAGGCTGCAGTGAGCTATGATTGCACCACTACACTCCAGCCTAAGAGACAGAGCAAGACCTTGTCTCAAGAAAAAAAAAAAAAAATCATAGGGGCTCAACTGATCCTAGTCAACTGATTTACCCTAATCTACCACACATGTTCTCAACTCATCAAAGGCAACTTTTCAATCCAGTAAAGGCTTTTTCTTTGAGGCAACAAAACCTTATGCATCATAGCAGGCTAGTGGACTGAGTTTGAATGCTGCTTGTGGGAATGTGGACATGATACATCAGTTTCATCATGTATAAAGCGGAATAAAGTTTCCTCAGATCGTGAGTCATTTACGTAAAACACCTAACACAGCAAGGCTTCAATCAATGTTTGCTATTATTTGTATTTGAAACACATATTACTACTTTTAAGACAATTTCCCAGGGACTTATCTTTATTTTCTTTCCCAAGACTATTCATTAGACTCTTCAACTTTCTTTCCCTCATTTATATATTAAATTGGAATGGATGGTGCTTAATTCATTAAAGTGGTTGGAATAACAA
>VSMD01110348.1:0-29307 GCA_008750895.1 Mirza zaza | reverse complement strand
AACAGTCGTTTCCTCTTTGCCTGCCTTGAATGGTGACCACTCTGCTTACAGGAAACTTTCACCTTTGGCTCCAGTGGGAGATGCCAGCCACAGAACTCAGTGCACAGGCCACACTTGGCCCAGGAATCAGCATGGCTGGCCAATCAGAGTCCTTCCTGGGCTTTTTCTTAACCTCTCTAGTTAGGAAGTGTTATAGATGTGTGCTGGAATTTCCTGCTCATCTTTGTGGGGTAGCCAGCCTGACCCCAAAACATGGAGGAAAGCAGAGATGAAATCCTGAGGACACTCAAGTACCTGAATGCTGCCCTTTCCATAGGCTTTTATTTCAATTTTGATTTGTGTTGTTTTGTTTTTGTTTTTGCTGGGGTGTTGTTGTTTGTGATAGTCAATACATTACTTTATTTGCTTATACCAGCTCAATTTGAACCTATAAACTGGCTTCATTACTATGTCTTTTGCATCCACAGTTTAAAGCCTTCTCCAGGATCCCATATTATACTTTCTTACTTGAGTTTTATTCCATCCCTGCAGATGCAAGTCCGCACTTCTTTTTGTCAGACAATGAATACCATATAATTTAACAGCTTTTCCTATTTTCTTTTGCTACCAGAAATCCTAGAGCCAAATACAACCCCCAGCTGCAGTGAATATTTATATATTCACAGAATTTAGCCCTGGAAGGGATTTTACAGATTATCTATTCAAACCCCTTATTTTTCAGAGAAAACTGATGTCCAAAATGGTGATACAATTTGCCTGAGGGATACATAAGCAATTAACAGTCATTTTCTTGGGTAACTGATCACAGCTACTCACTTTACTCTCTTTGTATTCTCTCTGCTCTTTTATCTATCTGAAAACTGTCTCCATTTTCATCTTCACTGACTGGAGGCAGACAGTAGAGGATGAAGGAATGAACTTGGGAAAAGTAGAAGAGGGAAGGGGCAGAGATAATGGGATATGACCAAGAAATTAATACTATTTAGACCCAACTAAAGCCTGGAAATTTACACAACAAGTTCATAGTGACTTCAGAAAGGGAAGAGATTATTAAGGAGCCAGGAAGTTTTAAGGCTGGAAAGAGAAGACTTGGTGCTAAACTCAAGAACTCCTGAGTCTTGGTTACAGTTACAGAACTCTAAAACTTAAAGATCTATGTTTCATTCATACCTAATAGAATGAACCAGGCACTGCTAGTCACAAGTTTGTAACTTTACTTATTCCATCAGAACTGGGTAGAAACTAGGCTGTGGCAGAACCCCTGATGCAAACCACCTCTCACTATGGGCAAGAAATGGCAAGAAGGGAAATGATGCAATAAATGTAGTCTGTGATTCAGAATATCTCTGTGGGGTCTTTGGGAGACAAGATACTAGCAGCCAAGTGTCAACTTCATGAGCCAATAGTAGGCCCCACTGGGAGAGCATGTGCTTATTAGTGAATAAACTTCGGTTAATAACATTGGCCTGGTCATTCTGATCTGGAAGCTGAGAGAGATACTTAGGAACACACAATCTTGTTCTCCACCCTCAGCCCCTAAAAACATAGACACATAAAGTCCTTCCTCATCTGGGGTCACAGGGGAAGGCTTTAAGGACCTTTAAGCCATACTCTTCCATCCCTACCCCCAAACACTGGATTCCCGGAAAGATGGAGAAGAGCCCCAGTTACCATCAACAAACGCTGACGAAGTATTCTCAGTGTGAGTGGCACTTCAATGGCCTCTCACAATCCAAGACTAATCCCAAAAGCTATGTTTGCTGGAGAGACAAGATTTCTGTGCCCATAGCAAAAGAACAGATGAATAAAGGATTGAGAAATTAAACATAAACAAACAAACAACAAATAGCTAACCTTTGCACAAAGTCTGGGGCTTTTTGCTCATTCGTACAATGTCATTATTTTCAAAACTATGCCCAGAATGTTCAGTAATTCTGTTACATGACTTCATTAGGTTGCAGGAAAACAGGTCCAAATCTACTGTGGGGAAAAGATAATTTGATTTGGATCCTTATTTGCTAAAGTCACATATTTAATGTTTACTAGAACTTGTGCAAGGAGGGATAATACTCCTCCCTCCAAAAAAAATGCTCAATTTCCATACAATTATTAATTAATTACAACAAGATCAAAAGGTAATAGTCATGAGATCAATGATCCCAAAGTTGGCCATAAATTCAACCTCGAATGACAAACATTGTTTACAACTTAAAGTGATAAACACATCTCTCTCTAATAAATATTCTAACAAACATAATTCCTTCCAACAAACTGTCTTAAGGTTACTAGTCAATGGTCTTTCAAACGTTTATATTAAGTAAACTTTTGACTATTACAGGAAATAGCCTTTTTAGAAAATTGACTTAACTCAAAAATCAACTCTATTATGACAAGACGCAGGATAAAAATAAATTTAACTTTAACTCCATTTTTTTGCAACTGGTATGTAAACATTTCCTAATCTTCCTAATTTATGTAAAGCAATGAGCTGTCTTCCAAAAGCATTTTCATTGACAACTTACCATCCTTTCAAATTTACTGCTATGGAAATTATCAACCTTAATTTTAATCAAGGCTGATTCAGAGATATTTTTGGCTTACAATTTAATTCCTACACTGGCAAGATAGAGCACCAGTGAAATTTTCCCGTATTATAGGTATGATGTGGTGAGTAAATTCTTTAAAACCGCAATCCCCAACCCTCGGCCCCAGCCTGGTACCAGTCTACAACCTGTTAGGAACCAGCCTGCACATCACTGGTGAGCTCCCCCACCCCTGCCCTGACATCAGTGTAAACATCATCTCCCATGAAACCAGTCCCTGGTGCCAAAAAGGTTGGAGAGTGCTGCTTTAAAACGCTTTGCTAAGGATGATGTAGTATGTGGGTTTTAGTTTTCCTCTATGCCTTAGGAGAAGTGAATTGCCCTAATCTGAGGGGTGAAGAAGCATTTAATCAAAAGATCACGCAGCAGCTATAGCTACCACCAGTGCTTCAGCTATCTTCATTTCCGACCACACCAGCGATTCTGTTAGTTAGCCTAATGGTCATTGGAAATAGATTTTCTTTAGTGAAATCTGTGATGTTCTAGATATGTAGGTTTGCTAGACACACTCCCCATCATCACACAAATAGGATATAAGAATTTGGCAAGCCCAGTACACCTTAGGAATATTGCCCAAGATTTGATTCTCCAAAGTTTTGTGTCCAGCCCCTGAGTTAGAAAGATTCTTGGTCTCCCCACTCTACCTAGACAGTGATCCAAATCCTACCTCTAGAACATGGTCATATCGCCCTCTGTCAAACCTTTATTTCATGCAAGATGCTATCAAGATCTCCTATAAGAGAAAGAACTAACACTTTCTTGAGCTTGCCAAACAGGTGGTCTATAAACTAACTCTAATCCTGACCCTACTCTGCCTGTTTGCAACTGCTTGAATATGTGTCTAGTTGCCTAAATTCAGTCTGAGTTTTGCCTTGTTCTAACATGATAGTAAAATTGTAAGATATGAGACTTATAGCTCCAGCTTCTATTGGGCACTATGGATATTAACCAAAAACTAAAATAAAATCAAAATAAAAAGCCTAATAATTGTGACCAACCACATCAACTTAGGTCGGGTTACAATATTGAGTCATCTATCTTTATTTTATTGATTGTTTTTCCTTGCTTAGTTATAGCAGGAATTTAAACAGCTTATAAAAGAAGGTATAATAATACCTCAAACAATCAACCCAAAACAAAAAGAGAAAGACCAAGTTAACGAAAAAGCAAGAAAGAGGGAAAAATGAATCAAAAACTGCTGGCTAAGGAAAAGAACAGCAATTGAGCATAGAACTTAGCTTTGAGCATCTGACAGCCATAACAAGAGGGAAGCACAATGGGTTAGTGGCTGGCCCAGAATGGTGTCTAAATGAATAACAACTTCTGTTAATCAAAAAACACTAAGAAAAGTGAAAATTCTAACCACAAAATATGAGAAGATAATTACAACACACATAATTAAGGATGGCTTAATATAATGAATTTGCTTTTAAAATAAATATTAAATACTGTGAATAGATAAGAAAAATAAATATTTTAATAGGAAAAATGATCTATATATATATATAGAGAGAGAGAGAGAGAGACATATTCATATGAATAGGCATTTCCTAAGTGGAAATGTGGTCAATAAATAATCAAAAGTTACTTAGCATCATTGGTGATCAAAGAAATGCAAATTAACACCATAATAAAATATTACACATCTACCAGTTGGCAAAAAGTAAAGAGTTTGATGATAGCAAGTGTAGGCAGGGATGTAAAGTAATAGGAACACTAATATACTGCTCATAAGGAATGTAAATTGGAAAATAATTTGGCATTATCTGATAGACCCAAAGATACATATACCCTGCAACCCAGCAATAATATTTTTAGATATATCCTGGAGATAATGCTCTATATATATTCCAAGAGACATACCAAAATTTTCACAGCTTCATTGTATATAATAGTAAAAAATTTAACTCAACTTAAATTTCCATAGAATGGAGAATAGACAGAAATCTATACTCATACCAGGGAATACTTTATAGTAGCAAAAATGAATAAACTATGGCTAACTCATCAACATATTGAATACAAAGAAGTAATATGAAAAACAAACTAATACTTTTATAAAATTCAAAAACAAAACTAAATCATTACTTAGGGATAGTAACATGATACATTATTTAAAAACATGAGAATGATAAAATTTTAGGATAGTGGTTATTCAGGTAAGGATCCAGGTGACATGATTCATGGGAATAAATACACAGTAGCCTCAAACTGTGTGAATGATATTCCCCTTCCCAAATTGGGAGGATGGATTCATAGGTAATTATGCTATTTTCATGGTTTATAATTTACATTGTATGTATTTCTTTTATTCAGTCTTGATTAAAAAGTGAAAAATAGACCAGAAGTTTGCCCAGAGAGGATATCATCTACTTGGAGCTAATAATAATTCTTTGTTAATTTAAATACTATGGTGAAAATTGCTTTATTCTCTGTTAATAAGAAAGCTGTCTGATACAGAATATTTAAAATCCAATGATATAAATGAAAATAAACCTTAGTTGAAACAAAAAAATAAATAAATAAAACAATTCTGGTCCACCCCAGTGTAGCCACACCCAACCAGAATGAGACCTGACAGCCTTCTCATGTTTGTGACCTCCATCCTGAACTGCTCACCTCAGCCTTTCTAGAGCACCACCTCTCAGTGTGTTCCTAGTCTAATTCACCTCCTGGTCCCTTGACTGGTTTCCTGTTTATCTCCTCCGTTGACTCCTCACACCTAAAAGCACTTGGTGTGCTTTGTGAAAGCGTAACTTCCAGGCTATTAACAATCGTAAGTCTCATATGAATAGATAATATGCATACGCCGACATTTTATTCAACTCATTAATGCAGGAACTACCAGAAAAACAAAGCCAGTTCCATGAGGACGTGAGAAACCTGGGTTACGTGGTCAGTGGGAAAAGGCATGTTGAAATAAGAGTCATCAATCAGATACAACACTGATTAATTTCCTACAAGGCAACAAAACCATAATCTTTAGGATTATCTTTTCTACAGGACCAAAAATACATGTCCCTTTTCCGTTCAATACAACTTAATCTCTAACTTTTCAGAGCAGTAAAACAAATGGGTTCTAATCAATTGTGAATAGTAAATCAAAAACAATAACATTCCCTAAGAGGCAGAATACCCTGAGGCAGACTTATTAGAAAGTGCTCTAGCATGGCATTAAAATATTAGGCAATCGCTTTTTTGCTTCATGCTTAGTGCCCAACAGTAAGATAATTAGCCTGAACAGTTTGGCTTTTTTCAAACTTCAACTAACAAGTGACCTGCTTTCCCTCTGATGACGCTGCCATGAGTAAACCCCAGAAACAACCCCCATGCAGACACTTCCTTGCAGCTGGGCATACCCACGAGGCTTGCTCTGGCCATCTGGGTGGCCCTCTTATGTTGCCTAACTCCCTTTGGTCAATAGTAGGATGCCAGTTCATGGGTGAAGCAGAAATTCTGGGGCTCTGCAAACCAAAGCATCTCCAACTTAAGCATGCATAAAATCCTTTGGAGAATTCTGATTCCCTAAACTCGGAGGGGGCTTCAGGGATTTTTAACAATCATCCCCAAGTGATTCTAGGTCTTGCCTTTTCTACTTTGTCATCCATAAGTTCTCCTACCTCTGCTTCCCTCCACTCCTGATTTACTTATGTCACATGTTGGTTAAAGGGAATTTGTAATAGGATTTACAAACATATACATAATGTTAGTATACCCTTCCCCAAGCCCCACCCTGGTAGGAGGGATCAACATTCAAATGCCTTTACCTCTCCTTCTTGTCAACCCTGAGAACTAAGTAAGAATCACTTGTTTCAGAACAACTGAGAATACAGTTGGGTGTTCACAGGAAGAGGTGACAGAGGTTGATACTTGGGGTCAAGAAGGGAGACAGCAAGGTACTGAGACCCTATCCCTGGAGTAGAGTTTTGGGTCTCCACACAGGACACAGCCTAGGCGGTTTGTGCCCACTGGGGGCCTGAGCCTGCAGTACACACAGCCCAGAGGAGGGCTTCTCTGGTTTTCCTGGGAGCCCGGCATGAGAACAAACTGTGAACATTATGGAACCAGAGAGCCACAGCCTGGGTGTGAGCACCTTGGATTCAAGACCTCTTCCTTGCCCCATGCTGAAAATCCTCATCTGACCCTGTGGAGATGAGGTAAAGAAAAACCCCAAAAATGTCTGAGGCTGATTCCCTACGGGCCAGCTAGAGGAAGTATTGGAAGAGGCCATCACATGGAGACAAAAAAATAGAGAGAGGATATTTAAAACAGTCATTGAGAGCAGAGACTCTGGGACTCCTATCAGCTGTGTGACCTTGGACCAGTTACTTTATCAAACTGTATTTCAGTTTTCTCATATCTAAAATGAGGATAGCAATAGTCCCAGTCTCATAAGGTTGCTGTGAACTTTGAATGAACTAATATAGGGAAAGCATTAGAACCAGGCCTGGCTTAGATCAACTGCTGCGTTGATGTTTTCTATCATTATTATTCTAAAACTCGAATACTCTGGAGTACAAGTCAGACCAGCTAGATTTACAGGGTTCACTGATAAACTACTTCCTCAAGAACAATGCTACCCCATTTTTGCTTCTAACTTTGTCCTTTGGCATTAAGTTGAGTTCCTAAGATTAAAGCTTGTTTCTGTAAAACAGCTGTGGGTCAGTGGTGGGGATTGGGGTTGGCAAAGGAATTTAGACCAAGTATGCAGTGTTCTAGGAATTTGACTAAGAACTGATGAATGGAATAAGAGTATGATTATATATAATCACTGATTATACATAATCAGCTGTCTCTATATTTAATTGTTTTGATGATTCATTTATTTGTTTCATAAATTACTCATGCAGTTGAATTTATTTGTAACCTTTTATGTTGCACACACACACAAAAATACGTGTTTTAGGGTATTAATAGAAAATCTAAAAATTCAGATAAGCCTAAAGGAGAAAGAAATATTACACACAACCCCACCACCCAGAAATAACCTCCAGGGTCCCTTTGAAAAAGGGAAGCATTCTTTGCTTTGGTCTTTGCTGTTTTCCTTCATATTGTGCTCGAGAGTGGTGTGAGATTGTCTGGCTGCTGGTGAGAGAGAAAGGAAAAGGACTCCTGCTCCGTGGGCAGAGATGAAGAGATGAGTTGGCCACGTGACCTGTCAGCAGCTGAGCTCCTCTCTCTGATCTGCATGACACAGGCCACAGGCAGCATTTTCTTGACAAGTCTTTTCTGAATCTGAAGGATAAATGCTGAACCTTCAACAAATTTTAGCCTCTGGCCCAGGTTTCTGAACACAACAACTGAAGATGTAGCCCTTCTACAAAGCCCATTCGAAAGCCGGAATA
Organism: Mirza zaza; assembly: GCA_008750895.1. Lineage (NCBI taxonomy): Eukaryota > Metazoa > Chordata > Mammalia > Primates > Cheirogaleidae > Mirza > Mirza zaza. The sequence continues at coordinate 21,359 of VSMD01110348.1, read as the reverse complement.
GATGAGCTGATCACCAGAGTCAAGAGGAAAAAAACTCAGTTTCCCTGTGTGATTAGGACTTGGACCAGAATTCAGGCTGCCAGGCACAGTCACAGTCCAAGGACATGGATGGCCCAGTCGTGCACCCCCAGGGCTGCATCCTCCCGGAGCAATGTCCTTTTCCTCTAATTTGTTTCAGCAATGTCTTCGACACAGGGACTTGGAAGCAGGTGATTTATTTGGAAGATAATCCCAGGGAGCAGGAGTGGGGAGTGTGAGACAGGTGGGAGGAAAGGTCCACATGAGGCTGTGAGCAGGGGGGCTTGATTCCCCGGCAACCCCCAGGGAAGAGTAGCCAGTGCCTCCTAGAATCGTCTACCTGAAAGACGGGAGGCAGGGACGTTCATCTGCAAATTCCTGTTCTTGTTCATTGAGGGCTGCTTGTAAGGACATCAACTTCAGGCCAAACTTACAAGAAGACCAAATGAGTTCTCTAAGCATTAGGGAAAGTCCTGGGTTAGAAAGAGAGAAGACACAGGGCACACAATGAAAGTGCGTGGGTGGCGGGTCCTGGGCTTTCTATCGCAGCTGCAGCTGAAGATGGAGATGGACCGAGGGGACATGACTTGAGGACCAACGGTGCCTGCTTCTGCTGAGCATGCACTGACTGGAGGTCTGTCCTGTTCCAGATTTCCTGACCTCTCACTTCAGGCCCATTTTACAGACAAGGCAATTGAGACTCAGAGAGTTTGCACAGCTTGCCAACTTTGCACCACCAGAAGATGGAAGAAAAGACTAAACCTGTATCTCCTGCTGCTTGGCACGGTGTAGTGTCCCTTCAGCACCCAATCCCACTCGTGATAGGTACACTGAGCTTTTCCCCTCTCTCCTTTTCTTATAAAAATCTCCCCCTACCTGGCAGTCTAGAGCAGACTGACACTTCCACTGAGGATCCCTGGCCCTGTTGATAGGCAGCGTATGTACTTAGTTAAGCACCTGAGCTCTAGTGCCTGGCTCTATCACTTCCTAGATGTGTGACCTTGGGCTAGTCACCCAGTCTCTCCATCTCAGGTTCCTCCATAGGGCAAGCATCTCAAGCAAACCAGGTGAAAACTAATGGCCTTTTAGGATGCAACCTCAGAAACCATATAATATCCCTTCTGCCACAACACTCTGTCAAAGCCAACATCCTCATGTTCACAGGGAGGAGAGATAAATCCCACCTCTCACTGAGAGGTGTGTCAAAGAATTTGCAGATATATTATAAAACTTCCACAAAGAAGCTGTCATCTGGCCTTGTTCATGAAGCGTCTGCCCAACTTATATACGTTGTTGGTAGGAGGGTAAATTAGTGTAATTTCCATAGGTTCCAGTTGGAAACATTTATCAAAATTACAAATGCGCATACTCTTAGTCTGAACAAATTCCACTTCTAGGCATTTTTCCTGCAGATATGGTCAACCCAAATCCCTACATGTCATCTTCGACATGGTAGGACTATTAAAGATTTCCACTAAAAAAAAAAAAAGAAGATAGGGGCATTTTTTCAATTTAAGGAGACAACAAAATTATTAAGTATATTAGATAATCCTAAAATCCTAACTATTCTGCTTGCCCTTCAATGTGTCTGGCATGCTACCCGCTTTACATCAATTATTTTTGACCCTTTCTACCATTCTCTAAGGTTTATTGTTTCTATTTCTCTGGAGGTTTGGAGAAATATGAATTGTCCAAGGCAAAGAGCTGCTAAGTAAGGGGACCCAAAATTCAAATCCAGTTCTGCCTGATTCTGTATTCTGACTCTAGCTTATTGTAGAATAATTGTGTCTTTAAAGTCATATGCTTTTATTTGAGACTCTCCAGTCTCCCTGCACTTCCAAACCACTACACAATATAATGCTATTTTATTACAAGTTGTCTCTTGTCAGAAGTAACATGTAAAGATGACTCCATACAATTATTTGAAGGAGAAAGACTATGAGACTAACATTGGTACTGAACATTTCCTTAGAAATGGAAATTGTCTTTGCAGCGTGTAAGTAGAACAAGCATCAGTCTGCACATATTGTTTAGAAATTCTTGGAAATTGAATCTCAGCACAGTTTTCCTCATCTCTACCCTTGCCAACATTGTTCGAGAACAGCTGGAAGATTTGAGAAGAATGGAGGTTAATATTGATCAGAAATGGCCCTATCCTGCCCAAAATGCGGGGGCAGAGAGTAGGCACAGATGATGAGCAAAAATGTTTTGTTAGCAAGTTAGCCAACATCCTAGCCCAGGGGTGGGGAACCTGCAGCCTTAAGGCCACATGTGGACTTCTGGGTCCTTAAGTGTGGCCTTTTGACTGAGTCCAAATTTTACAGAACAAATCCTTTTATTAATACATTTTTGTTCATCTTTTATATTTTTATTTTATATTTTAAATGAACGTATTTAAAATACCAAAGAACAGAATAAGTTTCAATGAAGTAATCCTCCCAGATTGACCAGCATTATTAGAACATAAGGAAGCCATAAGGGCCAACTTGACAGCTGCTATACTCATGGTTAGTTCTAACCTCCCCTGCTTGACTGGCACCATTACCACATGAGATTGGTTGGCCAGAGTTTATGGGGGTTGAGTACACCAGTGTGTTATAAGCTTTTGGCAATAATGCATTGTGTTTCTGTTTGAAGTGGAATGTGTGAATAGTTGCACAGCTCGATGGTATTTTTTAATTCTGTCTGCTTAACAGCGCATCCTGTCAAAGAAGACCAAGAGAACACTGAAGAAAAAAAAAAAAAAGGTTTTTTAATGAGGATTGGGAATTGCAATAGTATCTTGTTTCTGCTAAAGATAAGATGATTTTCTTGCTTTGTGATATTGCAGTATCAACATTAAAGAAATTCAACGCTCATCAGCATTATAACATTATAAAGACCACAAATATTTGAAATTGGAGGGAGAGGTGCAAAAGGTTGTATTGCAGAAATTAAAAGATGAAAAGCAAAAGCAAAGATAATTCTTTCAAGCAGCAATAACACCTGGAAATAATGCCACTGAAGCAAGTTATAAAGTAGCTTATACACTTGGGGAAAAGGAAAGCCATTCAGGGATGTAGAAATTGTGAAAGAATGCAATGTCAAAGTTGTAGGATACTTAGACCTCAATAATGTTTCCAAGTACAAACAACTGTCTCTTTCACGGAGAACCAGAACTGATTGCCAGCATGAATTAGCCTTCAACTTAACAGAACAACTTCATGCAATACTCCAAAAGGAAAATATGTATTATTCAATCACTTTGGGTGAATCAACTGATACTACTGACTCAGTGCAGGTTTTATACTTCATTCGGGTCACAGAATTTCTTTACTACAGAAGATTTTCTTTACTACAAAGAGTTACTCACTTTGGGCCCTCTTGTGAACAGAACACAAGGAATAGATATCTTCAACAACTTTCAAAATAAATGTCATGAAGTTGGACTGAACTTGGTAAATTTAGTGAGTGTATGTACAGATGGTGCATCTTCCATAACAGGAAAACTTGAAGGGTTTATTGCCCAGATTTTAAAAAAGTATTAACAGATCCAGATGCTCTCATTTCTTTTCATTGTATTTTGCATCAGCAAAATCTCTATGGTAAAGCTACTATTTTAAATGGCACTTTGCAACAAGTTATAAGTATTGTTAACTATATTCATGCAAATGCAACACGACATCACCAGTTTCATAACATGCTAAAGTTGAAGATGAGATATTCCGTGTGGATTTGCCATATCATTCTAAAGTGCATTGGCTATCACAGGGACAGGTGTTAGCCAAAATTTTATCTCCTGAGAGAACAGTTAAATTTTATGAAGAACAGAATCAGCAATGTGAATTATTCGAAGAAGATCTCTATAGAAATGAAACATTTCTTTGTGATATCATGTCGAATCAAAATGACCTGAAGATTTCTTTGCAAGGTAAAACTAAGTCTATATATCATATGGGGAAAAAAATCCAAGCATTTAAAAAAAAACCTATCTTTTTTAAAAAACACTTCTTCAAAAGGAAATTTCAGATGAACATTTTCCCCAGTTAGCAAAGATCATTGATGAACAGGATGATATATGCGAATCATTTGAAGAATATGCAGCTATTACAGACCTATTAATTGGAAAAAACAATGAAAGGTTCACTGACTTTGAGAATCATGACATCACACTCAAATTAGCATGTCAGCCCCACCTAGCTGATATCACCAAGGCATCTAAAGAACCACAGATGGAATTGATTGGGCTCTCAGTAGATGACAATTTAAAGTCATTGTTTGATGCTAAGAAAGATCTGATTGAAATAGGGAAAAGTGCAGTAGAATACCCAGGCCTTCAGCAACATGCCTTAAAAATGTTTTCTTACTTTTCAACCACTTATTGCTGCGAATCTGTGTTAATCAAGACTCCCTTACTGTCACAAATGACTGATACCCATCTAGGAGATCAACTGAAACTGTGGACCTCCATGCTGCAACCAAATATTCTAATGCTTTCCAACAAAAAGCAGACACAACAAAGTCATTAAAAAGTAAGTTAACTTTAAAATTAACAAATAGTTTTCATTTTTCGAAATTATTAAGTACATAGTAGTGAGATGCTTTTACAAAATAATGCACATTTTTAAGTATACCTTATTGACGTTTCTCAAATGCAGCCTTATTTGATTACAGCTAAATTAACGTGGCCTTCCAAGATGAAAAGTTTCCCTGCCCTGTCCTAGGCACTCCCTGATTCTTCACATGTGCTGTCAAAGGGAATTGTCCATGAAGGGAGCTGCCACATCCCAGTGCTTTACACACGCTCATGCACACACACACAAACACACGGGCACGTACATACTCTTTGCACCTGAAATTTACTCAGTTATTTCACTGAAATATAAATATCCAGAAAATCCTCCATCCTAGCAAACTCTTTCCTTGTTTATTAAACTAAATAGATTGCTCACCTCCTCACACATTTCTAACAGCCCCACATTGCTCTCTGAAACAAATCCACACTCCTCCCATGAATAAATGAACAAACATCAAATCTGCCTGATTGTGTTGCTTTTATTTACACCTGTATCAGTCAGGGTTTGATCACAGGAGAAGAATCACCAGTAGAAATATAAATAATAAATATTTCATTAAAGGGATTTGAACTTTACACAATTGTGAGAGCTGGTGACACAGTTTACATAAGGCTGTTGTGTCTGCACCTGGTGTTGGGAACTGAGTCAGCAGGGCTGGCCGTGGGGAAGGAAAGATGGCTGTGAGGTGGGAGAGAACAGGACCAGGTGTGTATGTGAGGCTGAGCCAGAACACACGAGGACGGATGGAGGCCTGTCGATCTCTCACCATCTCTCGGTGTTCAGTGATACACATGATCTGCAGGCAAAACCAGAGCCCTTGGTGGCAAAGGCAAACGTGCACCTGGCCCAGGACTTCACAAGCCAAAGGAAGGCTTTGGCAGAAACAAAGGAGCTGTGGGCCCTACGGCTTTGGCTTTGGCTCCCACCAGGTGAGCCAGCAGAGTGACAAGAGTGTGAGCTGCTGCAGGGACTTGCACCCCGAATTGCCCTTCCAAGTGTTAAAGACTCCAGCCACTGATTCATTTCTGCCCTCCAAGTCTCAAACAAAACGTCCTGTGTGGCCCACACTAGACAAACTCCATGCAGGGAAAGGAATTCTGGAAAGCATATCTCCAACTTAGATAAGGGGACACAATAGGAATCGGCCACACACCAGGGCAGATAAAACGCCTCTAGCTGTGTGGCCAGAAGTCAGGTTCCCCTGAGGGCAGGCTGCCTTGCGCTAGGTCAGAGAGGTTCTAGGCACGAGAAGTAGGTGGACAAGCTGGCGATTGACCCTGACTGGCAGTTAATGTTTAATGACAATGCTGAGGAGAGGAGGCGCAGAGTTCAAATGACAGCCTTGTCAGTTGTGGCACATGTAACAATTCAGACGTATTTAGCACCTGTTAGACGAGTGAAATAATAAGGACAGATTCCTGATGAGCTAGCCCTTCAGAGCATGTTGAGGAATGTAGCCTAGCCTTGAAATGTAGCCTTATCTAGCAGAAATAACATTGCTTAAAAATCTCCTGGTGTGTGTGGGAAGAAAAAAGAAAGCAGATTTCCCAGGGACCCTGGCACAGCAATTCTGAGAAAAATCCCAGGCATCTACATTTCAATGAACACTCCAGAGATTCTCATGCAGGTGGAGCTTGGCTCCACACTTCCAGCAAGACTACCCTAAAGTCCTGCATGTCAGAGAAACTCTCAACTCTACCCTGACTATAAAAGCTGGCGACTGTGGGTTATTTACCTCGGGAAACATCTTCGTAAGGAAGATAGCAGTGGGAAATAAAAAACTGCTATATATTTTAGCACGATATTCTAAAGGTTATTTTAGAATTCTATTTGTTAAGGGTTCATAAATGTTACTTTTTCTATTAATAAAGAACTTGACGGTTGACAAATTGCATCCTCCACTCTGACTTGTCTACCAGCCCACACACCTTGGCTGCCTCGAAGCCACCGGAGATGTTCTAGCACCACCTAGAAACCTCCCTGAGCACATGCTAGGTACCAAGTAAGGTGCCCGACTTGCCATAAGGCGACAGGAGCAGTGGTCGCAGAAAGAAACTAAACTGGGAACAGCCAATGATTTTGATTTGATTTTTAAATCATAACTAACTATGAGAATATGCTGTGGACCCTTCCCTGAATGCTTGAGAGAAAAGAAAGAACATAGACTTTGGGATCTGGCAAATTGGTTTAAATCCCTGGTCCCTCACCTAGGCCATGTGTATCAGGCTTATTTTGCACCTGACCTCACAGCTTGTTGCCTTGCCAGCTTCCTGCGGCACTGGCCTCGGCTGCACTGTGTATCTCCCAGTTTCTGCCCCAAGGCTTCACTAAAACAGCTGTGGGAGCCTGTCAGGCATTCACACCTAAGCCTATGCCCCTGGAATGACATCAGCCATGGGGATCCAGCACCCATAGCAAATTCTTCACCATCCTATGTCGGGCAGACAATTCCAAGGAACATGCTACCCAGCTCCTCCGAAAATTCCAGAGAAAGCACTGGAAGCCCTTATTGCCCACAGTGATGGCCAACTCAAGAAAATCCCACACCTCTCGCACCAAAACCATATTAGTTTTTCCTCTCTCCATTTATGTTTCTTGAGATCACTTGCCAAAGCAAACTACCTGCACACAAGCCCTCTCGCATGCTCTGCTTTCTAGGAGAGCTCAAGCTAAGACAAATGATAACCTTAGGCAACTCATTTATCCTCTGTGAGCCTTAATGATCTCAACTGTAATGTGTTTCTCACAGGGACAGTGTGAAAATTAAGTGAAATCCTGTACAAAAAGCACTTTTCACAGTGCCTGATCCAGAACAGAACCCCCTTTTCTGGGGGTCTCTCCGCTATCTGGTGGGGGGGAATTTCTTTTTAAAGCTGGGCCATCATCCCCGGCATCATTCTTATCACCATCACCACGACCACCCCCACCATCATTTCCTTCACCATCGCCATCGTCACCCATACATACATCACCATTAACATGCTCCAGTAGGTCACTGGACAGGACTTCTCTCGCCCAGGTATGGTCAATTCTCTTTAGCTAGAGAAAATACTAGACAAGTCTCACTCTGTTATGTCTGCCTTGGCAAAATCTAGACACTAGCTAATGTCAAATTTTCCCAGCTAATCTTAACATTGAGCAGAATGTTTTGGCCAATTGAAATCTTGCAACAACAGAGTTATCATTTTCTATGACATGTATCAGTAATACATTCCTGTGCCTTTCTAGGAATCAAAGTACAAGTGGAGAAGGACAGAAGTCTCATGGTAAAATCACTGAAGTAAGATGAACTGGATTTTAACTCTAATTATGTTAGGAATACATTATTTTAAAGTGTACCTAAACTATAAAAACCTATAAATAAGTTTCTCCATTCAAAAAATACTTTAGTACTACTATGTGGCAAGTATCTACTAGGCACTGGAAAAATAACAGCAAACAAGATGGCAGGCCTTTCCCTCAGGGAACTTTGTGTGTAGTGAGAGACTGAAAGGAAAACGGAGAACGACAATGGAGTGTGACCAGACCTGTCACTGGTGAAAGCAAGGAGAGCCTGACCCAGCTGGAGACGGGGAGTGTGGTGTGATGGGAAAGAGACACTCGCAAGTGTTCCAGGCGGCAGGAAGGGCATGGGCAGAGGCCCAGATGTAAGAGAATGCGAGGCTTCATAGAACCACCAGTATCTGACTCCAGCTGCAATACGCCAAGCAAGGGGGGAAGTCGGGAGAGATGGAATAAGAGGAGCAATCTGGGGCCGGGTCACAAAGGGAGCATATGACGCTAAGGAGTTGAGGCTCAGTTTTTCTACATACATGGGCTCCTTACAAACATTTTTTTTTCCTTGAAATAGCAACTTTGGAACAAAGCTAACTCAAACTAGATCGATGCTTCACAAAGGAAGGAGATGCCTTATTAGTACCTAGTTTTCTGGAAGATTTTATCCACCAAGAATTAAAAAAAAAAAAAAGATCATGGAGTTTGAGGGGCCTTAATATCTACCCTAGAGCCACTTCCCCCATATCTTGTGGGGATACACATGGAAGTCACCCTTGTGTGTGAGCTCCTGCCTCTGTCTGACGCTATGTCTAGTGTTTCCTAAGAACCCACATACACACCATTGGCCTCCTAGGTAGATATCCTTTTCCTCCCTGCCTAGGTAAACCTCCAGGCTCATAGGCTCTGACATTGCAATCATCTTATAAGAAAAGCAGCACTGCCAAGACTAAACCCAATCAGCACTTCCAAACCACTAAAGTGAAGGCTCCTCACATGCCAGAGTGGCACCTCTTTTTTTGCATCTACCATGTTCAATCCAGTGCACAGCTTGTAGTAAACATCCAGTAATGTACGTTTAAGAGATTGAATTGAACACTAAAATGGTGTCAAGGTCAGTGTATTTAATAATTAAATGCTTCGGTATCTGTAAGCTAAAAGAAAGCCTCTGTGATGTTAGCCTTTCCTACCCACTCGGGAACGATTTGCTCCAAAGAATACATTATTAAAATACTCTCCTAAATCTTCCCCTTCCCTATTTTTTTTCTTTAGATAACCAGGCCAAGACAGAGAGAAAGTAGAAACATTCTTCTCAGTAAACAAGGAATGAGAAACTGGAAAATACAAAGAACGAGAGAGGACCAAGCCTTCCTAGGAGCCCCTGACACCAAAAGATACACTTTTCCTTTTCATAAAAAGACTCTCTAGTACAAAACTAACACAAAATCAATGCTTCACAGGCTAAATGTGTCATCCTTTCCTGGAATAAAGGCTCTGAACTGTTTTATTAGAAACTAACTTATGGGAAGATTTTAGTCACCAAGGAAATGAAAGAGAGAAGAAAACTAAAATGTTGGTCTACTTAAAAGTTCTGAACTTGGCTCCCCTGTAGGAATGAATGGTCATAGCGACAAAGATTTCTGCAGCATAATCTCTCATCCCACATGCCCTACCCTCCCACATGCCCTTCTCCCTTGCCACTCCCCCATCAAGGGGGGGTGTCCCTGTGCCCTCCACTCTGAACTGACTTGTAACCAATAGAATGTGGTGGAACCAACACTATGTGCATTCCAGGGCTAGATCATAAAAGGCCACATGGCTTTTGCCTTGTTCTCCGGGACACTTGCACTCGCAACCCTAGAATATCAAGTGACGAGTCCAACCCAGGCTGCCAGGCTGTGACAAATCCAAGCCACGGAGAGACTACGTGGCACCCTGGTTGGTGGTCTCAGTCTTTGAGTCCTCATAGCCCTGTCACCAGGCGTGTGAGAAAACAAGCCTCAGATGATTCTAGCCCCAGCTTGGAGCCACCCCAGCCTCTGCGTCTTGTAAGTTAAGGCCTCAGACACCGTGGAGCACAGACAAGCTGTCCCTCCTGTAGCCTTCCAGGTTCCTGACCCACAGAATCCAGGTGCATAATGTAATGGTGGTTGTTTTATGCTTCTAACTCTGGGGTCATATGTTATATAGCAATAGTCAAAGAAACAACAGCTTGCACATGCCTAAAGTTGATTATGTGCTACGGTCCTAGGGGCTTTACATCTATTAACTTATTGAATATTTACAACTATCTTATAAGGTAGGGACCTATTGTCTCCATTTGACATTGAAGACTCTCTATCCGGCACGATATGACCAAGGTGAAGCACAACAACGGCAAATGGTGCATTTGCATGTTTATCTGAGAGGTGGGAAACTTAACTATTACCTGTAGACCACTTTCAACATTTTTATCCTTCCAAAATGAACACTTTTTCATATTTTATTTACATCTGCAATACACAAATACATCGTCACTGTAGGATGCATCGGACAACTCCTAGGTACCATTTCGGACCCTCTTGGCCTCATCTGCCTCTTGTTATAGCTGCTGTTGCTGCTGCCAAGGATCTTTGCATGCTCTGACTCAGTTCAGCTGATGCCACCTGGCAGGCCTTCCCTCCAGCCTGTGCTGCACACTCTTACATACCGCTCTGGCCTTCCTGTTGACCCCAGGGCGGAGCCCTAGTCAGCACCCTGACCCAGGCAACCTCAAGTGCCGAAAGTTCAACATGAACATCTACCTATGGGAGAGGAAACTGGTCAATAAGTTCTTTCCGTTTTTCTCCACCATCCCAGAAATGGTCTTGAGACCGAGCAGTTTTTACAGCTTCTTCTGTGGGAGTCCTATGGGACTAAAACCAATCAATCACACTTAGGAACAGCCAATTCAATGGTCATTTTTGTATAGGTTCTCCCTCCTTCCTTGTCTCACAGCCATCATTCCTCATTCCTGCTCCCCAGGCTTGCGTGTCCTAATAGTATATGAGCCTGCCTGCCTCAGTCCTGGGCTAGACTGAGACATTTAGTATTCAAGCAGTATTCAGGTGTACTGAAAAATCCGTGAAAGTCCCCCTTCAGAAACACTCCCATCACTTCCTCTCTCCCCCAACACCCACTCCCTCCCTAAAAGTAACCACTATCAATAATTTTGCATATATCCTTCCAGTCCCCCTTTTATGCATTTATGCATACATATGTATATGTGTATGTATGTATAGTTAAATAAATATAGTTATGTATACATAAACATTTATCTTTAAAATTTTTTTACAGATACTAAATCATACCATTAGCATTATTCCTAGTTTTGTGGGGTTTTTACTTATCATCATGTCCTAAAGGTCTTTCTAGGACATTCAAATGTCTCAAAGAATAATTCATACATGAAGTTAGAGATTCTGTGTGCTATTTAGCTATTCTGCATGCAAATTCTTTACTCACATGTGCAGAGTCACCTGGTAAAATGAGCAAAGGAATAAAGGCAAAAACAGGATTTATAAGAGATGGGAAGACTGTAAAACTTACAGTGGATCTTATTTGTTCTTTTTGGGAGGGAACAGTTTTAGCTGGCAGTTGACAAAGGAGCCAGTGTGGGAATTCTGTACTTGAATAAGCTGACCAAGCATACAAAGGAATGCAATTTCAGTAGTGTCTTAGCTGGGGCTGCTGTAATCAAATGCCATAAACTAAGTGGCTTAAACAACAGAAATGTATTTTCTCATAGTTCTGGAGGTTGGAAACTCAAGATCAGAGTGCCAGCATGGTCGAGTTTTGGTGAGGGCTCTCTTCCTAGTTTGTGGATAGCTGCCTTCTTGCTGTGTCTTCACATGGCAGAGACCAGAGAGAGGAAGCAAGCTCTCTAGTGTCTCTAAGGGCATGAATCCCATCATGAGGACCCCACCCCCATAGCCTCATCTAAACCTAATTATCTCCCAATGGCCCATCTCCAAATAGGGCTTCAACAGGCAAATTTTGGTGGGGCACAATTCAGCCCATAGTAAGTAGTTCATGGATTCTCCATAAAATCTTGAAAGTCTGGTGGTAGAGCCTCATGACAGGCGGTCTCTGTGTAGCATCCAGCAGAATGTCCAGTAGCACCTCCACGTTAGGCCAGCTCTGTGACATTTACCGCAGTAGAAGCTGTCCAGTGGTACACACTCAGAGCTGCTTGATCATCATGCCCTCAGCCTGCAGCATGGGGGCCCTCCCCCACTGACAGCTGAGACACAGCTGGAGAGAGGGCAGAGCCTGAGAAGACACTGGTCAGCACCCCACTCCTGCGCAGCAAGCTCCTTGCTGTTGATGGTTGAATTCCTTGGCACTTTCTGACTATAGCTGGCTTTATAGTCAGAAGCAGCAAAACATACTTTTGAAATTCAGGCTTGCAGGGGGCTTATAATCTGTATATAATTACATATATACTCCATTATTTTGTATTTATTATATAGTTAGGAAATATATAAAAAACTAAGTTAGGATATATATGCATATAAAATTCCACTGTTGGCTGGGCATGGTGGCTTACACCTGTAATCCTAGCACTCTGGGAGGCCGAGGCAGGTGGATCGCTCAAGGTCAGGAGTTCGAAACCAGCCTGAGCAAGAGTGAGACTCCATCTGTCTCTACTAAAAATAGAAAGAAATCAAGTGGCCAACTAAAAATACATAGAAAAAGTTAGCCGAGCATGGTGGCACATGCCTGTAGTCCCAGCTACACGGGAAGCTGAGGCAGAAGGATTGCTTGAGCCCAGGAGTTTGAGGTTGGTGTGAGCTAGGCTGACGCCACAGCACTCTAGCTAGGGCAACAGAGTGAGACTCTGTCTCAAAAATCAAATCAAATTTAATTTAATTTAATTAAATAAAATTCCACTGTAGGTGGAAGAGATACTATTATTACTCTTTTCAAAGTTGCCAATCAAGTGATGGTAATTTGTCACTTTGTTCAACAAATATTAAAAATTTGGTTGGCAAGGCACTGGGGATTAAACCAAAATGGCCCAAACAACTCACACCGTAGTGAGCAAGACATGTGACAGCCAACAGTTAAAAGCATCATTCGATGTTTGATAAAAGAGCTAAGTCAGGGGCCGGGAGAAGCCACAGTAGCAACATCTAAATCAGCCTGGGGAGTCTAACGCATTGTCCCAGAAGCAGGGATGATGGTTGAGTGGAATACTGAAGGCAGAGTAAGAGCAAAGCAGGGAAGGAAGAGAGTGATGGCTCAGGCTCAACTAGAGGCAGGAGTGTTGAGCCCAGCATTTTGGGGTATTAGGGTTCCCTGGGTCTGGCTGTGGGAAGTGATGGGAAATGAGACTTCAGAGCAGTGGTTCTCCCATTTTAACTGCTTCAGAGTCACCTGAGGGGTTGCTCACACACAGATTGCTGGGCCCCACCCTAGAGAGTCTGGTTCGGTAGGTCTGGGTGGGCCCGGGAATCTGCATTTCTGACAGGTTCTGACAGGTGCTGCTGCTGGTGCAGACTCCACACTTTGAGCACAACTGCTCTAGATTTAGAAAGGAGGTGTAGACAGCTCAAGGCTCATTGCCAGCCACGCCTCTTGACCATGGCTCCATGGCTTTGAAGTTCAGTGCTCAGGGGCACTGGGTCATGCTAATGACAGCAAAGACAGCAGTGAGTTTAGTTCCTTCCCTGTGGTCCCATCTCTGCTGTGTTGAGATCATTGCCTTGAAGCTTCCTTCCATCCTAATTTCTTCCTCTGTGGCCCTTCAGCCCATTCTGCCTTTGACCCAGCCGTGTGTGTGATCACTGCCTCTCCAGCCTCCACCACCCCTCACGTCTGGGAAGGAGACAAAGCTGTCACAAGTTGTGTCGTCACAGGTGACTGACACTGAGGTGCTCCCACGGCCTCCCTAGACCCCATCCCCGACTTCTCATAAAAACTGTCCACTCTCAGGGACCTGCTTTCCTTCACGTACAACAGAAACATGAGATAATCTCCCCACCACAGACAGGACCCTATGAATTCCCACGTGTGAAGAGCAAAAAGTAACTGTTGGTCCTTGGTTTCTTGGCTATCTTAGCTCACTTATTCTCATAAGGGACTAATTTTTTATGTCCTTGACATATTGGGGGCATTATAATTAGAAGAGAGAGGATTCCAGTGAAAGAAAACACAAGATAAGCTTTGTTTTCTAACAGATATAATGACCTTGGCCCATTTGAAATATTAGATTCAACCATAGAAAATTGCCATTGTGGCGAGTCAAAACAGTCAAAATTTGTAAATTCACATGATTCACTGTAACCATGTATTCTAATTACATTAAATATATATAGTTTTATGTATGTCTTAATTGTTTAAAATATCTCTATTATCTATCCAATTAGAAATCCTAATTTTATATGTATATTCTGATCATATATATAATAGATACTGATTAAATATATATCTTAACTATATATCTTCTAATTTTAAACATATTTCAACTATACACATTTTAATATACATTTAATATACACATTTTAATATATCCTAATCATATATATAAATTATATATAATGCTAATTAAATAGGCTAATTTTATATACAGTATAAATTCAATTATATATCTTCTAATTTGAAACCTATTGTAATTATATTTGTATATGTGTATATATAGATAGACACACCATAGGATATATGTAAAATTACAATATATTTATATTAGAAGACATATGTACACATTCAAACTCTGACCTGTAATAAAATCAGGACTGTTACTGTTGGTCTTTTGTGGTTACAATGCAGACATATGTGAATTCCTGAGAGGATACCGCCACCATGTGTCTTCTTGTGAAACTACAGATGCCCATCACCTTTTGCCTTAGAAGGCATTTGCAGTCACTCACTCATTCACTAGTTTAATAAACATTTAACACCTACTATGAACCCTGCACTGGAAGAGATGCAGAGCACAATGATTTCCAGTCTGAAGCCTCTCTGGAGCTCTTCAGGGCAAACTGGCTCCATCCCTCAGGCCCACAATGTAAATGTGAGAAGAAGGCTGCAGGTGGGAAGTGAGTTGGAGAGTAAAAGTCCCACTGAGCAACCACTGCTCAGTTCTAGACAGTGGATCCAAGAAGGGAGCATGGGCCCAGAATTTTTCTAAGAGAATCCAGAAATTAAAATGTTGGTATTCAAATCATTGATTTTTAACTAACAACTTATTCTAATTATTTCCAAATACCACGAGCCAACATTATGCCTCTGCAGGCTACATTCAGCCTACATCCTGCCAAGTTTGAATCCCTGGTTTGTACTTTCTGTATCCCTTTCCATCATTTTAGTGTGGTTTCACAAATGAAATGAGGTATATGTTGACACCTACAGATGCAAAAATAGACACAGTACTCTCATTAGGTCAGTTTGCCCTAAAAAAATGGCAATTTCCTAATACCTACATTCATCCTAATATATACAAAGAGGATGTTCTAGATGTGTAATTAGTATGCCTTTCTAGCATACTCACTGACTCTGTTCTGGAATGATTCTGACAGCCTGCCAGTCATGACTGGCAGATTCTTACAAGCTCCAGGATAGAGACAGGGTGAAGAAGAGGAACTATAAGGAGCCAGAAAGTCACAAGAATCCCCTTATCGATGATGTAAGAATCTCCTTAATCACATGTCACTATCCATGTGGGTGTTAAATTGGAAGAGGGCAAAGTGCTCTAAGATAGAAATCAACTGCATTCCACACTGTGTCAGTGGCTGGATTACCTACGCACTGTGACTAGTATCAGGAGAATTGGAAACTAATAAAATTAAATTAGAACCCACAGCATGACTAAAATTGATAAGAATGACAATATGAAGTGTTGGTGAGGATGTGGAGCAACTGGAATGCTCACACATTGCTGGTGGGTGTGTAAACTAGTACAAACTTTGGAAAATGGTTTGGCAGTATCTTATTATATAAACTGGACATATGCATATCTTATGATTCAGCAAGTCCCAGATAGATACCCAAAAGAATTGTACATGTCCACTAAAATACATGCATAAAAATGTTTCTAGCAACTTTATTCATAATAGCACGAAACTGGAAATAATCAAATGTTCATCAAGAATAAAATGGATAATAAATAAATTATGCCATACATATATACAAGTGAATGTCATATAGTAATTTTTCTAAAAAAGGAATGCAACACGGTTACTGATATAGTCACAAAGATGGCCAAATCTCAAAGATATAATGATGAGTTTAAAAATCCAGACTAGGAGGCAGAGCAAGATGGTGGATGAGAAACACCGCCAGACAGAGTATCTCTGCAGAAAAGACAGATTCTAGCAGAAATTAGAAGAAAGAAGCAAGCAGATGAGCATACACTGGTGAAGGGTCAGAAAGGAGGGGTACCTGACCATGGAGACTCCATGGGAGGAGGGTGCAGAGGAGAACTAGAAGCAGAGACCTCCCAAGTAGCCTGGAGACCAGAGGCAAGGGTAGGTGGAGTGCTTAAATTTCTGCTCCCTTGCATCTCAGACTCCTGGTGGGCTCCCCAGTGGTTGGAAAGACCTGCAGACACCAGCCCAGAGATGGCCACCGTAAGCCTGTAGCGGACGTGGCAGCAGGTTCCCAACTCCCTTGGGGCATCTCTGTGTGCACAGACCCGAGCCGCGGCAGGAGCCATATTGCCTCATTCTCCCCTCCCCCATCCCTATCCGCAACTGCTGAGAGAGACAATATAGCCACCACCAGGAGGCACCTCCAGGGAACGAGACCTCCCATTTTGGGGCCATACAGCTGACTGAGGGATACTCAGACTGTGAGCTCCCAACCCGCCAGCCCTCCCAGGTGCTGCTGGCACGGTGATCCCAGGAGAACAGGGCATACCCTGAGGCTGAGAGACATCAAAACAGCTTGGGCTCCCCATGGGACAATTGGGACTGGCACTCCTCTCCCTGGTAAGGATATAGTTTGAACTCTGGGGCCCAGAGGTCAGACCTGCAGACAAGATCCCGTGCACCGAGGTCTCGCATTGCCCGGGGCACAGAAGGGATATATGTGAACAGCCTACTGAGGTGTGTGTGCCTTGAGGGGCAGATCAGCGTCCTTGAGGGCAACCCTCCTCCCAAAGGGAGGCCATGTGCCCAGCCCAGGTGGCGTTCCTGCGCAGGGAACCTCCCCACCGGCATCACAGTCAGAGGAGGCCTGGTGGCATGTGGTCTGGCCTGCTGACAGAGGCCCAGGAGTAGCCGTGGAGTTGGGGAGGGTGGAAAGAAGCGAGACCTGCTCCAGACTGCGGGTCTCAGACAGTCCCACCCCACATGTAGACTTTCTGACTGAGCGGGGCCATCCCAGCCCCTCCCTGACAGCTTCTCCTAGAAGTAGAGAACAGAACTTTGACCTCTGCTAATGACATTGGTGGTGCCTGGGGGCAGGCTTACCCAACCCAGCTCCGCCCAGACTCTCTCCTAGACCAGCCCTCACTGAGGGGGAGAAAAGGACACACCTGGAAGTCCCAGGCCCCACCGACCACCAGTGGGACTAGGGTGCCTCTCCAGAGGAACAAGAGCTGGTTACAGGACACAAAAACAACAGTGTAGCCTGTTCCTCTGAGCAAGCGCCACCTACTGACAGGGAGGACTTCTGGACACTCTTTTCACAGCACCTACTGGCATCATACAGGGTGTGGTCGAATCTCACCCACAAACACCACCTACTGGCTCAGAGACTAAACAAGGCGTGTCAATACCCAAACAAAAACCTAAAGACAAGAAGCAACAACTGATCCAGATGGGAAGAAATCAGCCAAGGAACTCCGGAAATATGAAGAACCAAACGGAAACTACACCCCCAAAGAGGAGCACCAGCCCCTTAGAAATGGACACTAATCAAATCAGGCCACCAAAATGACAGAAGAGGAATTTCAAATGTGGATCATAAGAAAATTCAATGACCTGCAAGAACAACTGGATAACCAACACAAAGAAAACACAAAAAGACTCCAGGACCTGGAACAAAAATTCACTAAAGAAATTGAAATAATGAAGAAAAGTTTAACCAAGCTCCTGGAAATGAAGAATCAATTCAAGGAACTACAAAACACAGTGGAAAGCCTCAAGAATAGGGTAGATCAAACAGAAGAAAGAATCTCAGAGATTGAAGATAACCCTTCCAATTAAATAAATCAGTCATAGAGATAGAGCAGAGAAACAAGAGAAACGAGCAAAGCCTACAAGAGATGTGGGATTATGTGCAGAAACCTAATGTGAGGGTCATAGGGTTACCAGAAGGGGAAGAAGAAAACACTCAAGGGTTGGACAAGCTATTTGAAGATATAATAGAGAAAAATTTCCCAGGCCTTGCTAAAAATCTTCAGATACAAGTTCAAGAAACTCAAAGGACCCCTGGGAGATTCAATGCAAACAAGAAGACTTCATGACATGCAGTTATCAGACTGATCAAAATATCAATTAAAGAGGCCCTTCTAAGAGCTGTAAGACAAAAGAAGCAAGTAACATACAAAGGAAAGCCAATCCGAATAACGCCAGACTTCTCTACTGAAACTTTACAAGCAAGGAGAGACTGGGGCCCCATTCTCACTCTTCTGAAACAGAACAATGCCCAGCCTAGCATCTTATTCCCTGCAAAACTAAGTTTTGCATATGAAGGAGAAATGAAGACATCCTCAGATAAGCAAAGACTGAAGGAATTCACCAAGACAAGACCAGGCCTTCAAGAAGTACTCAAAACAGTGTTACCCACAGATCAGCAAAATAAATACTCACAAATATAAATCTACTCAAAGCTATAGATCAAAGCCAAGATACCACAATGGCTCAAGACAGAAAACAAAGCAATAAAGTTCAACCCAACATAATGAACAGAAATCTGCCCCACCTATCAGTTATCTCAATAAATGTGAATGGCTTGAACTCCCCACTCAAGAGACATAGGTTGGCTGAATGGATAAATAAACACAAGCCAAGTATCTGCTGCCTTCAGGAAACACATCTAACCTGCAATTATGCAGCTAGACTAAAGGTAAAGGGGTGGAGAACAATATTTCAAGCAAACGGAAGCCAAAAGAAAGCTGGCATGGCGGTGCTGATTACAGATAACTTAGTTTTTAAATCAACAAAAGTAATAAAAGACAAAGAAGGTCACTATATAATGGTGAAGGGTACAGTTCAACAAGAAGACATAACAATTCTAAATATATATGCACCCAACCTTGGTGCACCCAGATTCATAAAGCAAACTCTACTTGATCTAAACAAATGGATAAACAACAACACCATAATAGTCAGAGACTATAACACCCCACTGACAGCACAGGACAGATCCTCCAAACAAAAAAGCAACAAAGAAATAATGGACTTAAACAGAACTCTAGAACAAATGGGCCTGACTGATATTTACAGGACATTCTACCCCTAAACCACAGAATATACGTTCTTCTCATCAGCTCATGGATGGGACATTCTCTAAGATTGACCATATCCTAGGACACAAAGCACATCTCAAACAATTTTAAAAAATAGAAATTATACCATGTATCTTTTCAGACCACAATGGAATAAATGTAGAAATCAATCCTAACAGGAGTTCTCATTTCTACACAAAGTCATGGAAACTAAACAACCTTCTGCTGAATAATCACTTCATAAACGAGGAAATAAAGATGGAAATCAAAAGATTCTTTGAACTAAATGACAAAGATGACACAAGTTACCAAAACCTGTGGGACACAGATAAAGCAGTCCTCAGAGGAAAGTTTATTTCCATAAATGCCTATATCCAAAAGTTGAAAAGATCACAAATAGACATCCTAATGAATCATCTCAAAGAAGAACAGACTGACCCCAAACCCAGCAGAAGAAGTGAAATCATTAAGATCAAATCAGAACTAAACGAAATTGACAACAAGGAAACTATACGGAAGATTAATAAAACAAAAAGTTGGTTCTTTGAAAAATAAACAAAGTTGACACACCATTGGCTAGACTAATGAAAAGCAGAAAAGAAAAATATCTAATAAGCTCCATCAGGAACAATAAAGGAGAAATTACAACTGATGCCCCAGAGATACAAAATATAATTTATGAATACTACAAAAACCTCTATGCACACAAACTGGAAAATGTGGAGGAAATGGACAATTTCTTAGAAACTTACAGCCTCCCTAGGTTCAACCAGGAAGAAACAAAATTCCTGAACAGACCAATATCAAGTACTGAAATTGAAACAGCAATAAAAAAACTTCCTAAAAAGAAAACTCCTGGACCAGATGGTTTCACACCTGAATTTTACCACACCTACAAAGAACTGCTGCCTATCCTGTAAAAATTATTCCACAACATTGAGAAGCATGGAATCCTCCCCAACACATTTTATGAAGTGAACATAACCCTGATACCAAAACCAGGAAAGGATGCAACAAAAAAAGAAAACTACAGACCAATATCCCTTATAAATATAGATGCAAAAATTCTCAACAAAATCCTAGCCAATCAAATCCAGGTGCTTGTCAAGAAAATAATCCATCACAACCATGTGAGCTTCATCCCAGGGATGCAGGAATAGTTCAACATATGCAAATCTATAAATGTAATTCACAATATAAACAGAAGCAAAAATAAAGACCATATGGTCCTCTCAATAGACACAGAAAAAGCATTTGACAAAATTCAACACCCTTTTATGATAAGAACACTCAACAAAATAGGCATATTCGGGGCTTACCTAAAAATGATGCAAGCCATATATGACAAACCCACAGCCAATATCATACTAAATGGGGAAAAATTGAAATCATTCCCACTTAGAACTGGAACTAGAAAAGGTTGCCTACTATCTATTCAACATAGTGCTGGAAGTCCTTGCTACAGCAATCAGACAAGAGAGCAGAATTAAGGGCATCCAAATGGGAGCAGAAGAGATCAAACTCTCACTCTTTGCTGATGACATGATATTATATCTAGAAAACCCCAAGGATTCAACCAAGAGACTTCTTGAACTGATAAATGAATTTGGTAAAGTCTCAGGATACAAAATCAATACACAGAAATCAGAGGCATTCATATACTCCAACAACAGTACAAGTGAGAACCAAATCAAAGACTCAATTCCTTTCAAAATAGCAACAAAGAAAATAAAGTACCTAGGAATATATTTAACCAAGGAGGTAAAAGACCTCTACAGGGAGAACTATGAAACACTGAAGAAAGCAATAGCAGTGGATGTAAACAAGTGGAAGAATATACCATGCTCATGGGTTGGCAGAATCAACATTGCTAAAATGTCTATACTACCCAAAGTGACCTACAAAGTCAATGCAATCCCTATTAAAATGCCATCATCATTTTTTATAGATATAGAAAAAATAGTTTTATGTTTCGTATGGAACCAAGGAAGACCCCGTATAGCAAAATCAATCCTAGGCAATAAAAACAAAATAGGAGGTATCCATTTGCCAGATTTCATACTATCCTACAAGGCTATAATAATTAAAACAGCTTGGGA
>VSMD01110345.1:0-22228 GCA_008750895.1 Mirza zaza | reverse complement strand
ACTCTGTCTTAAAAAATAAAACAGGGCCGGGCGCGGTGGCTCACGCCTGTAATCCTAGCACTCTGGGAGGCCGAGGCGGGCGGATTGCTCAAGGTCAGGAGTTCAAAACCAGCCTGAGCGAGACCCCATCTCTACCATAAAAATAGAAAGAAATTAATTGGCCAACTAATATATATATAAAAAAAAAAATTAGCCGGGCATGGTGGCGCATGCCTGTAGTCCCAGCTACTCGGGAGGCTGAGGCAGCAGGATTGCTCGAGCTCAGGAGTTTGAGGTTGCTGTGAGCTAGGCTGACGCCACGGCACTCACTCTAGCCTGGGCAACAAAGCGAGACTCTGTCTCAAAAAAAAAAACAAAAACTTCTTTCAGTTTTCAAGTAAAACTATATTTCATTTCAACAAATATTTTTTGAGTACCTAAAATATGTAAGGCACTGTGTTAGAAGAACAGCCTTATTGCAGAAAGACCTGAACATTAATCTTAGTAAACTGGTCCTAATTAGTTTGCTATTAATATTCTTTAATAGTCTGTATTTCCCTTCCTGTATGCAAATGTTTTACTATTAGGAATTTTAAGAACATGCCTACAAATTAACTTCATCCATTCTTTCCAATGAAAATCAGCAAGAAATCTAATAAAAATTCTCTGAATGAAAATGGTATGAAAATGTTAGATGTTCCAAAGGGGAACCACAATGTTTATCTTGTAAAATATAATCTTAATACAAATCCATATTCCCTTTAACTGTACTGATAAAGACTTCACTGATCACACAAATCCAAATTTAGATACATTCAATAAAAATGACTAGCCTATACTCTTCAGGAATGTGCTATAAAAAACACTATTATGACAACTGGCAAAATCTGAATATGAGTAGCACATTAGATAGCAGGATTTCATTTAAACTTAATTTACTAAATTATTTATTTTTTTTTTGAGACAGAGTCTCCCTTCGTTGCCCAGGCTAGAGTGAGTGCCGTAGTGTCAGCCTAGCTCACAGCAACCTCAAACTCCTGGGCTCAAGCGATCCTACTGCCTCAGCCTCCCAAGTAGCTGGGACTACAGTCATGCGTCACCATGCCTGGCTAATTTTTTTCCATATATATATTAGTTGGCCAATTAATTTCTTTCTATTTATAGTACAGATGGGGGTCTCGCTCGTGCTCAGGCTGGTTTCGAACTCCTGAGCTTGAGCAATCTGCCCACCTCGGCCTCCCAGAGTGCTAGGATGACAGGCGTGACCCACCGAGCCCGGCCTCACTAAATTAATTAGTTATATTTGTTTAATTTGATAATTGTATTGAGGTTATATGAGAATGTCCTTCAGAGATACATCTATTATGTACTTTTTTTTTTTTTTTGAGACAGAGTCTCACTTTGTTGCCCAGGCTAGAGTGAGTGCCGTGGCGTCAGCCTAGCTCACAGCAACCTCAAACTCCTGGGCTCAAGTGATCCTCCTGCCTCAGCCTCCCGAGTAGCTGGGACTACAGGCATGCAGCACCATGCCCAGCTAATTTTTTCTATATATATATTAGTTGGCCAATTAATTTCTTTCTATTTATAGTGGAGATGGGTCTCGCTCTTGCTCAGGGTGGTTTTGAACTCCTGACCTTGAGCAATCCTCCCGACTGGGCCTCTGAGAGTGCTAGGATTACAGGCATGAGCCACCACGCCCGGCCTCTATTATGTAACAGTCATGATATCTGTAACTTACTTTCCAAAGGATCAGCAAAAATAAATAAGCAAATAAATTAGTAAGTAGAGAGAGCAAGGGGGAGGAAGGAAAAGAGGGACGGAGGGAAGAGGAGATAGGTAAGAAAGTGATGTGATATCCACTTCCACTTTATAGGGAAAAAAAGGGAAAAAGATATAAAAGTTTATTTTAAAATATGAAAAAAAAGAAAGTGATGTGATAAAATATTAACAATTGGTGAACCTAGGCAAAGGGTGTACAGGTAGGTGTTCATTGTATTAATGTTTTAACTTTTCTATAGACCTGAAAAACGTTAAATTAAAAAGTTGAAAGAAGAAAAAAACCAATTCGCTTGATAACTTTCAAATGTAAATTTTACTCCCCCTTTTAAGGATTTTGCATAAATTAAAGGGATGTGACAATCTAACCACAGCTAATGAGGAATACCATCTATTATATCCAGATGACCTAAGCATATTTAAGCAGTCAGGAGTTTGCTTCAAGAACTGAAATAAGGAAAGAGAGGCCATTGGCAACATGGCACAGGAACTCAAATCTAGTCACAAGAATTCAAGGTATCTCTAAGTGAAAAAGCTAAAGTTTCCTTTATAACTGGACAGAAGTTGTACATACAATGCCATCTCAATGGAAACGCCCCGAGAATGTTCTAGAATGGGAATAAGGGCATATCTTTAAGGCCAATAAGTAATCTTCAAAAGGGTGAAGCTAATCTTGTATTTAAACACATATTAAAAATTATGTAAGTCTAATACATAGTGTTTTTGCAAAATGTGATTAAACTAATAAGGTTGTCTTCAACAGATACCATCTGGTTCAACTGCTCACCCTTGCGGTAATTGTGGCGATAGATGTGAAAGGCATAGAGAAGTTCATAGTAATTGTGAGTCATAAGGTCCACAGCTCTAGCACGTGATTCAATTATTCCCACAACCTAATGAGGGGGAAGCAATCAGATATCAAAGTTAGTAGCAATCATGGCAATCACCACAGCTGTTTCTAGCCATCAGTGAATAACTAAAATTACCTCATTATGCAGATTCACGTAGGGAAACTCTACAAGATCCTGTAGCTGTGAACGTTCACAAAGAACTACCACCAGCTGCCGTAAACAATCCAATTGCCTAGAAGGAAAGGGATATGAGGGTAAACTGTCTTAGCAGGTTACACAGGGCAGTAAACTGCCTTCTCTAAAATAAAAGACTTGTGAGATTACCTGCTGGAATCAGGAATTTGGGTTAAGGCTTCATATGCTTGGCTATTGTGACCCAAATCCAAATGATGTTTGAAAATGCACGTCCTTAAGGTTGCCTAAATATCAAATTTAGATCAAATATCAAGAAAGAGCAAAGAAATTAAAATACCACATCTACAAACCTTAAAGAAAACAATTAAATTACAGTTAGTTCTTACCTGACTTTTCCAGTCATCACCTGCTTCAGTTATTGCTGATGTAGCCAACTGAATAACCAGTTCAGGCAAACCGACAACATCTAGTAGACGTAAAACCTATGGAGAAATACAAGAAATTTCCATCAAAAATTAATATGGTAGTGCACTCCAAATTGAATTATGATTTTAAATTAATTAGAAAGATAAAAGTAAGAAAAAGTTTAAATCAAAGGTGCTGACAATAAGATTATTCATTAATGTTTAAGGTTTTTCCTTTAGATTCTTCTGTTATATACAGGCTTATTGTAAAACCTTTTGTTTTCCCAGATATTATTACTGGAATAACAGCTGTCTAGTTACAGATAAATTCTGATTGCCTGATTTAGATAAACTTTTTCTCTAAAAAGGAAAAAGAGAGAGAGAGATAATTCTAATATTTTTTTATAGAACTTTTACAAGAACTGGTTTTTTTTTTTTTTTGAGACAGAGTCTCACTTTATTGCCCAGGCTAGAGTGAGTGCCATGGCATCAGCCTAGCTCACAGCAACCTCAAACTCCTGGGCTCAAGCAATCCTGCTGCCTCAGCCTCCCAAGTAGCTGGGACTACAGGCATGCACCACCATGCCCGGCTAATTTTTTTCTATATATATATGTTAGATGGCCAATTAATTTCTTTCTGTTTATAGTAGAGATGAGGTCTCGCTCTTGCTCAGGCTGGTCTCGAACTCCTGATTTCAAACGATCCGCCCACTTCGGCCTCTCAGAGAGCTAGGATTACAGGCGTGAGCCACCGCGCCTGGCCACAAGAACTGTTTTTTCCTTTTTTTTTTGTTTTAAAGACAGGGTCTCACTCTGTCATACAGGCTAGAGTGCAGTGGTGTAATCATAGCTCACTGCAACCTTGAACTCTTGGGCTCAAGCAATCCTCCTACCCCAGCCTCCTAAATAGCTAGGACTACATGCACACCCCACCACACCCTGCTAATTTTTAAAAATTTTTTTTGTAGAGAGAGGATTTCACTATATTACCCAGGCTGGTTCTGAACTCCTGGCCTCAAGCAATCTTCCAGCCTGGGCCTCCCAAAGTGCTGAGATTACAGGCGTGAGCTACTGTGCCCAGCTACAAGAACTACTGATGAATAATAGAGGGATTAAATACAGGGCTTTTGGTTGTGCTTTCTTTTTGACAGTGGTTACAAAGTAATAAAATAGCCTCAAAGATATGAATGGTCTACATATATATGCAGTCAATAAGAAGTTGGGGGGCCAGGCTCACCCCTGTAATCCTAGTACTCTGGGAGGCAGAGGCAGATGGATCGCTCAAGGTCAGGAGTTTGAAACCAGCCTGAGCAAGAACGAGACCCCGTTGCTACTAGGAAAAGAAAGAAATTAATTGGCCAAATAAAAAATATATAGAAAATATTAGCTGGGCATGGTGGCACATGCTTGTAGTCCTACCTACTCAGGAGGCTGAGGCAGAAGGATTGCTTAAGCCTGGGAGTTTCAGTTTGCTTTGAGCTAGGCTGATGCCACCGCACTCTGGCCCAGGCAATAGAGTGAGCCTGTCTCGAGAAAATAAATAAATAAGAAGTTGGGGGTATAAAAAATTCTCTCTGTTACCTGGGATTCAAATCTTAGCACTGGAACTACAGAACCTACCACTGTATGATTCCATGATAATTAACACAGTGAACATTTTTGTTCTATCCCCTTGATCTGCTTTAGTTTTACTCAGAGCACTTACCACTACTTGACATTATATAGTTACTTGTTTACTCTCTTTCCTACCTGAATGTAAACACGAGGGCAGGGAATTGCTCTTTTGTATTTAGAGCTCTATCCTCAGTGCATAGTATGTAGTAGACTCTCAGTAAATATTTATTGAATGAAAGAATAAATACAATTTCACTACTAATTGTTTAGGTCACAGATGAATTTAAAGAACAGCAAAGAAATTAACATCAAGGCCTTATGAAAATGCTAAAGAGAATATGCTAAATGTTTAATACAACCCATTTCTAACACAACAGAA
This sequence comes from Mirza zaza, assembly GCA_008750895.1. NCBI lineage: Eukaryota > Metazoa > Chordata > Mammalia > Primates > Cheirogaleidae > Mirza > Mirza zaza. The sequence continues at coordinate 17,090 of VSMD01110345.1, read as the reverse complement.
CAGTGATCTTCAAACTTTGATTGTTCACCCTATTAACAACATTGTTTGCACACTCCCCCAAATGTGCACATGTATTAATATTTATCTTATATTATTTCACATGTGTTTTTCTAATACACACTCAAAATATAGATTTATCAAAGAAGAAGTAATGATAAACATTTAAAATTTTTTTTTTTTTTTTTTTTGAGACAGAGTCTTACTTTATTGCCCAGGCTACAGTGAGTGCCGTGGTGTCAGCCTAGCTCACAGCAACCTCAAACTCCTGAGCTCAAGCAATCCTGCTGCCTCAGCCTCCCAAGTAGCTGGGACTACAGGCATGCGCCACCATGCCCGGCTAATTTTTTTTCTATATATATATTAGTTGGCCAATTAATTTCTTTCTATTTATAGTAGAGATGGGGTCTTGCTCTTGCTCAGGCTGGAAAAATTTTTGTTATCTTTATTAACTACATAAAAAATCTTTTTGTTTGGGATGGCTAGTTGGTTCTTAGGTTCTTTTTTTTTTTTTTTTTTGAGAGAGTCTCGCTTTGTTGCCTAGGCTAGAGTGAGTGGCGTGGCGTCAGCCTAGCTCACGGCAACCTTAAACTCCTGGGCTCAAGCAATCCTACTGTCTCAGCCTCCCGAGTAGCTGGGACTACAGGCATGCGCTACCATGCCCGGCTCATTTATTTTTTATATATATGTTAGTTGGCCAATTAACTTCTTTCTATTTCTAGTAGAGACGGGGTCTCACTCTTGCTCACGCTGGTTTCGAACTCCTGACCTCGAGCAATCCACCCGCCTCAGCCTCCCAGAGTGCTAGGATTACAGGCGTGAGCCACCGCGCCCGGCCAGGTTCTACTTTTAATTAAAGTATAATATATATTTAGAAACATACTTAAGTACATAGTTGGCTGAATGTTCCCAAATTAAACTAACATATATCTGTGTTACCAATACCCAGATTAAGAACAGTATTATATCAGCAGTCCAAAGTCCCCTTGTGACTCCTTCTACCCACTACTGTCCACATAAACCATCCGGACTTTTAATAGTTTTGTTTTTAACTTTATGGGAACAGACCCCTACAGTATGCTTTTTTGTGTGTGCCTGCCTTCTTTTGCTTAATATGTTTGCAAGATTCATCTGTATTATCACATTTATATTATGTTCATTTCATTGATGTGTTGTATGCCATTGAAGGACTATAACCAAAATTCCTGGATCCATTTTGTTAAATGGATGCTTGGGTTGTTTCTAGTATAGTCATGTGCTGCATAATGAACTTTTAGTCAATGACAGGTTGCATTTATGATGGTAGTCCAACGAGACTATAATGGAACCGAAAAATTCCTATTGCCTAGTGATATCATAGCCAAGGTATTACTCACATTTGGGATGCTGGTATAAACGAACCTACTGTACTACCCAGTTGTATATATAGCACATAATACTTAATGATAATAAACAACTATGTTACTGGTTTACACATTTACTATACTTTTTATTGTTATTTTAGAGTATACTCCTACTTATCAAAACAGCCTCAGGGAGGTACTTCAGGAAGAATTCCAGAAGAATTCATAGGAGATATTATCAAAGGAGATGACAATTCTATGTGTATTATTACCTCTGAAGAACTTCCAGTGGGACAAGATGTAGAGGTGGAAGACAGTGATAATGATGGATACTCAGACTGTGTAGGCCTAGGCTAATGTGTGTTTGTGTTGTAAGTTTTTAAATTTTTTTTATTTCAACATAAAATGAGGGGGGTACAATTGTTTAGCTTACGCATATTGCCCTGGCCCCACCCAAGTCACAGCTTCAAGCGTGTCCAGCCCCCAGATGGTGCGCACTGTATCCATCAGGTGTCTATATATACATCACCTCCTCCCCCGTCCCATCTGCCTGACACCCAGTGAATGTTTTTTTTTTTTTATTAAGACAGAGTCTCACTCTGTTGCCCAGGCTAGAGTGCCATAGCGTCAGCCTAGCTCACAGCAACCTCACACTCCTGGGCTCAAGCAATCCTCCTGCCTCAGCCTCTCAAGTAGCTGGGCTTATACGCATGCACCACCATGCCTGGCTCATTTTTTTCTGTATATTTTTAGTTGTCCAGCTAATTTCTTTCTATTTTTAACAGAGATGGGGTCTCGTCTACGGCCATACCACCCTGAATGCGCCCAATCTTGTCTGATCTCAGAAGCTAAGCAGGGTCATGCCTGGTTAGTACTTGGATGGGAGATGGGGTCTCGCTCTTGCTCAGGCTGGTCTCGAACTCCTGAGCTCAAACAATCTGCCTGCCTCGGCCTCCCAGAATGCTTGGATTACAGGCATGAGCCACCACACTCGGTCTACTTTTTATCTTTTATATTGTATTTTTACTGTATCTTTTCTACATTTAGACACACAAATACTTACCATTATAATATTTTACGTACAGCATTTTGTACAGTAACATGTTATAGACGTTTGTAGCCTAGGTGCAATAGGCTACATAGCCTAGGTACATAGTAGGCTATACCATCTAGTAGGCTACGCCATCATCCACTCTATGATGTATGCATACAATGAAATTGCCTAACAACGCATTTCTCAGAAACGTACCCCCATTGTTAAGTGATGCATGACTACACATGACTTATAAATATGCTGCTTGGAACATAATTACACATGCCTTTTGGTAAATACGTACATCTTTCTGTATATATTTAGAACTTGAATTACTATAATGACAGTTTTCCACTGTGGCTGTAACAAATTTAAACTTCACCACAGGAGATTAAAATGTTTACTACTTTGAAATTTTTCATGGTTTTATATTATCATGAATTGACATTTTATGGCTCCAGGTACATTTATCTAGATTTTAAAATAGCATTCCTAAAAAGTTCAATTGTTTTTGTCTGATTCTTGTCAGACTTGATCATTGGCTATCACTGTTTTTACCTTGTAATGTGGCTGATGAAGAGCCTGTGCCAAGGGTAGAAGTGCCAGCTCTATCTTTTCCTCATTTGCTTGTATCTACATTGTATTATCATCAATCTGTCTTCTTTGCCAGGTTGAACATTTTAAAGCCACATTGTAAGGGTGAGCTTCATTAAAATTAAGCAATATAATGTGTAAATCCATTTACCCAGGTAAACATAACCTATAGGAATCAGATGGACAGGGGACACTAGCGATCTCCCCATGGCTGCAATACTCTCACTCTTTCCTCATACCTACCTTGAGACTGACAAATAATCACCTGGTAAAAGAAGCAAGTGAGAGCACCAGAGTTGATCTTATCTTAGTATATCTTAATTTGTTTCTCCTGTGAGTGAGAGTTCTAATATTTTCTTTCCAAGTCTCAAGTTGGGGTCCCCTGGAGCAGTGGTTCTTAATGTTTTCTTAATCAGTGAGTTCCTTCCGATGAAAGCAACAGAGACTCCCCACAGAAAAAATAAAAACTGTAATCCTAGCACTCTGGGAGGCAGAGGCGGGCTGATGGCTCAAGGTCAGGATTCCGAAACCAGCCTGAGCAAGAGTGAGACCCCGTTCTCTACTAAAACTAGGAAGAAATTAATTGGCCAATTAAAAATATATAGAAAAAATTAGCTGGGCGTGGTGGCACGTGCCAGTAGTCCCAGCTACTTGGGAGGCTGAGGCAGTAGGATTGCTTGAGCCCAGGAGTTTGAGGTTGCTGTGAGTTAAGCTGATGCCACAGCCTCTAGCCCAGGCAACAAAAAGTGAGACTCTGTCTCAAAAGAAAAAAAAACCTTTTGCACACAACTTCAGAGGAGTTATATATTCCTCAACTCTATCTGGCCTCAGATTAAAAATCCTTACTTAGGCCGGGCGCGGTGGCTCAAGCCTGTAATCCTAGCTCTCTGGGAGGCCGAGGTGGGCGGATCGTTTGAGCTCAGGAGTTCGAGACCAGCCTGAGCAAGAGCGAGACCCCATCTCTACTATAAATAGAAAGATATTAATTGGCCAACTAATATATATATAGAAAAAATTAGCCGGGCATGGTGGCACATGCCTGTAGTCCCAGCTACTTGGGAGGCTGAGGCAGCAGGATTGCTTGAGCCCAGGAGTTTGAGGTTGCTGTGAACTAGGCTGACGCCATGGCACTCACTGTAGCCTGGGCAATAAAGTGAGACTCTGTCTCAAAAAAAAAAAAAAAAAATCCTTACTTAGAATTCAAAATAACTTTCTTATGGGCCGGGTGTGGTGGCTCACCCCTGTAATCCTAGCATTCTGGGAGGCCAAGGCGGGCGGATCTCTCAAGGTCAGGAGTTCGAAACCAGCCTGAGCAAGAGCGAGACCCCAGCTCTACTAAAAATAGAAAGAAATTAGTTGGCCAACTCAAAAAATTATAATAAAAGAAAAAAATAACTTTCTTATTAATATAATAGTAGAGGGTTATTAAGAGCTATGAATCCATTTCAGTATAAATTCATTTATCTAACAAACAATGAAAAAAATAGTGAAGACTGCTATTGTGGCATTTACTTTTTGGTGGGAAATACCACTAAATAGGAAATAACAATCTAAAATATAAAGACAAGTACAGTTAAATGTTATAAAGAAAAATAAAGCAGGGCCCACAGTGCCTCCATCTGCAGGTGTACATGAAAGGGAGAGAGAGCATGTACACAACAGCTATTCTGCATAGGCCAGGCAGGGGAGCACTGTCTGAGGAGGTGGCAAATGAACAGAGTCCTAAGTGAAATGAGAGCATGAGGAAGAGCACTGCAGGCTGAGGGAACAACAAGCAGAAAGGCCCTGAAGAGCACAGAGCACGTGCTTGACTTGTGTGAGACAGTAAGAAGCTCATCATTGTTACAGCTGGGTGAACAGAGGAGAGATTGGTAGGAAAAAACGTCAGGAGAATACCCAAGGACCAAGTCATAAGGCTAAACACAGCATTACTAATTAGTTCTCTGAAGTATCAGTAAGACTAATAAAGTACAAATTAAGTAATAAAATTCTGGGCTAATAAAATATCATGATTTCATTTGAGTTAAAAACATTTATCAGGCTCAGTGTGGTGGCTCATGCCTATAATCCTAGAACTTTGCGAGGCCAAGGTGGGAGGATCGCCTGAGCCCAGCATTTTAAGGATGTAGAGAGCTATGATGATGCCACTCCACTCGCACCTGAGCAAAGCGAAACCTTGTTCCCCACAAAAAAAGAATCAAATTTAACTTAACTCAAAACATGTTTCTTCAGCTTCTCTAGGCAAAGCCAACTTAATTTGGAAGTTCAAGGAACAATTAAATTTTTATAGTATTTTTTCTCCAAAAATATCAAGGCAATGTATTTCAGTTACATTTTTATACAGGGTGCTGTAAGAACGGCCAAATCATGCCATAATGTACCTTGTCATAATACTGCAGTCTGGGGGTGGACACAATCTCCCCATCCTCTGAGCGGATCAAGCGATCTAAGAATTCCTCTTTGCCTACTTCAGATGCTGCCTGACTGAAACATTCCAGAGCCTAGGTGAAAAGAATACAAAGTGGCTTATGGTAGATTATTCCAATTCTAGCTGCTATAAATCAGTGGTTCACATGCTAAGGAAAACAAAACAAAAAAAGAAAGAAAATTATTTAAGACAGTCTATTATATTCATAATTTCTGCCACATCTAAATTCTAAGTGATGCATTATTTAACATTTAAAAAAAATTATCTCACTTTTTATTTAAATGCTATTAATTAAAAAGTAAACTGTAATAAGATGACTGAGAGATAGATATGTAATAAACCAACAGTAGCAACATGTTAAGAGATGTAGAATTTGAGTGGTGAGTATATATTCATTGTACGAATATTTAAACTTTTCTGAATGTTTGAAAATTTAAAAATTTAAAAACAACCATAATGAGAAAAGGCAGCAAAAAACAAAAACAGATACAATGATTATGATTATATAATGTAATTAATAAATAAATTTGACTTATAAAAAATTCATCCCTAAAAACACCTGCATAGGGGCAGGAGGGTTTTAATATTTTCTTATTTCCTATGTCCTAACTAAAACCACAAAGTACAAGTTGCTGCAGAGTCCTCACATGTATATTATGCCCTTTGTTGGCATTAGTACAGCCTTTTTTGTCCTAAGAGGATTCTGTGCCCCCTAGCCTCTATAACCTACTTAGATGGAAACTAAGAGATCTCCAGGCACTAAAGTGTATTCATTACTCAAATGCAGTTTACCTTCTGTCCCTCTCCTGTAACTAGGTAACACCGTCCCAGCATAAATCGACAGGAACCAACGTTGACTTGACACCAGGGATGTAGCAGTTGAATATAATCCTTAAAGGCATAAAAGGCGCTTATGAATTAGAAAATCACACTACTTAAGGAGATACTCGTTTCCAAGTTGTTCTTCACAGAGGGAGAGAATATAGTGTCTGATTAATACAAAAGTTTCATTTCCTGAAATCATCTGGAGATTAAAACCTAATCCTATTAATATATTCTTATATCAGGTAAGATATCTTAAGAAAGCAAATAGGAGTCCAATATATATACACACACACACTTTACACTTCAGTAATTTTCCAATTTTTGGTATTTACTGGTTCAATGACTAGATTCTAGTAAATGATTTATATGAAGATAATGGTATATTTGTATTACTATTGGAAAAAAATCTAGCAGAGAGAATTTAAGAAAAAGATACTCTAGAAAAAGTTATGTTAAGAATGATACTGTTAAGAGAGGTAGATCTGAGGCCGGGTGTGGTGGCTCACACCTGTAATCCTAGCACTCTGAGAGGCTAAGGCGGGTGGATCATTTTAGCTCAGGAGTTCAGGACCAGGCTGAGCAAGAGTGAGACCCCGTCCCTACTAAAAATAGAAATCACTTGGACAGCTAACAATACATAGAAAAAATTAGCCAGTAATGGTGGCACATGCCTGTAGTCCCAGTTACTCGGGAGGCTGAGGCAGAAGGATTGCTTGAGTTCAGGAGTTTGAGGTTGCTGTGAGCTAGGCTGACACCACGGCACTCTAGCCCAGGCAACAGAGTGAGACTCTGTCTCAACAACAACAAAAAAAGAGAGAGGTAGATCTAGCTGGGCATGGTGGCTCACACCTGTAATCCTAGCACTCTGGGAGCCGAGGTGGGCAGATCATTTGAGCTCAGGAGTTCGAGACCAGTCTGAGGAAGAGCCAGACCCCATCTCTACTAAAAACAATAGAAAAAGGTAGCTGGACAACTAAAAGTATATATATAAAAAATTAGCCGGGCATGGTGGCGCATGCCTGTAGTCTCAGCTACTCAGGAGGCTGAGGCAGGAGGATTGCTTGAGCCCAGGAGTTTGAGGTTGCTATGAGCTAGGCAGACGCCACAGCACTCTAGCCTGGGCAACAGAGTGAGACTCAAAAAAAAAGAGAGAGAAAGGTATATCTGACACTGAGATGGCCTTTTAGGGGAAAAAATTTTAATTTTAAACATTCTTTTAAAAAAGAGAAAAATCTCTCTTCTTTAAATTTTATTACTCTTTTAAAAAGTCTATAGCAACCGATATTCCAGGCGGTATTCCATTCAAGTTACTAATTGGGCCCAACCCTACTTAGTTTCTGAGATCAGGTATGTTCAGAGTTGTATGGCTGTAGATAAGAAAATCTTTTGGGGGACATCTTGGCGTAATCAAGTTCAAATTACTGATTATCAGATCAGATCAAAATTCTAGCAGTCTCATTCTTTACAAGAATGATTAAACTTGAAATGTTCAAAAGAACTCACCTGCAATTGTACATACTGACAATTCCCCATCAAACATTCTAGAAAGAGACAACCAGGATTGCTAGGCCATCTAGTCATTGGTTAAGGAGATTTCTTACTTTTCTGGGCAAAACTTAAATGTACATATTAGGACTCAGAAGAGTCCATGAAATAGCCTACCTTTTTTTAAAAAAAAGGTAAAGAGCATTCTTTCCACATCACTATGTAACCTTAATATTAGATAAATATATATACCTTTATATATACCAAATACAGTGAAAAGATATATATATATACACACACACACACATATATATATAAAGGGTCTTGTCACTCAGCTTAGAACTTAGTTAACTATGGAATAAAGCATATATTTCATCCCTGGGTGGTAATTTCCAATATACTACAGATACATACTGTTGGTGCAAGTGGACATCCAACATGTAAGATAATTCCTGGCATATAGAGCTGTTCAATAAATCAGTGCTGAATGAATGTTTTAAAGGGACCCAGGTATTAAATGTGTGTGTACCAACAAAATTTTGCTCAATTTCTAGTAAAAAAATAAAAATTAGGATCAAATCTGAAAATATCTAAAAATGTTATTAGGTAGGTAAGCATCTAACCTCATTAAAATTCTTCATTACACAGGCAGAATCAGAGCATTATACTGTTTGGATAGGAGGCCTTTCAATTGGCTTTTAAATAAAAGGATACAAAAGTTGCAATAAATAATTGGTAAGTGCAGTAATCATTTCAGGCCAATTCAATCCAGTTTGGCTCAGAGGTGCCTTTGGTTGAGAGAAGAGATGAGATATAATGTGTTTTCTTGCAACTTCTTGGAAGAATAACTCCACAATTGTCTGTGGGCTAGATACTTAAAGAGAAAAAGTTATGATAATCACAAACTACTGATGGTAATATCAATTTTCAATTCAGAGAGTCTACCAATTTTATAAGAAAGAACATATCATTTCAAAACAGAAAATGAATATAGTCAGTGGCAATATGAATAAAAGCTGTCTGTAAACTGCGAAATACTATACAAATGCAATAAAAAAGCCACTTAATTCAAAGTTATAGTCATTTCTTTTCATTGATCTCACTACATCTAAGTGCCTTTCCTAGGATCTCTTTACAGTACATTTAGTCCCAAGATAACAAGTTTATACTAAAAAAATACAAAATAAATTTTCTAAAATAATAGTTTTCAAGCTTTTCAAGTTTTAAATATTTGTTGACTTAAGACAAGATTACAAAAGCTACCATGAACTTCGTAAGTTTTAAAGTCATTTTGTTGAATTAATCATTGGAGCATCAGAACACAATGGAAAAGCAGCAGTATATATATGTACCACACCCTTAATTTATGCCTGATTTGGGACTACAGTTTCACAGACCTCTTGCCACACAACCAGAAGTCTCAGGCCACAACTTGCTCAGGCCCTCTTAAAGTGAAAGCAAAGAGCCTGGCCAACCTTTTCATAGCAAAGGTGGCAAAAGACCATTTTAATGAATATACAATTCAAATGCATACACAGTCCACTCCTTACCAAACTTATTTGCCATTAGAGCACCAGAGTCTGTTAGTTCCAATACTGATAAGTGTTGGAGATTAGACTCCCTGTGAGAAAAGGGAAAAAGACAGTTTAATAAATTCTCCTATGCCAAACATTACTTCTACAAGTTATCTTACTAGGAACACTTTCAATTTATTTAATAAATTGCACATAAAAGGCTCCACTGAAAGTGTAAAAAAAATTGGAAAATGTCATGATTTAGATCGTTGCCCATCAAATCACTCAGTGATCCTCCAGTGAGAAGCCAGAGCAAACAGAATAGTTTATCTTACCGAAAATGTAAATCTTTCCTAGAAAGCAGACTTAGGGTAAAAAAAAAAAGGAAAGAAAACGTGAAACTTATAATTCTTGGATTTTTTTTCTTCCTTTGATTATAAAGAAGCTCAGCCTACCTTTAATAACTAGAGCACAGTGTTTTTGTGTATGGTCTAACTTTTATTCTGGCTTCATCTTAATACTTTCTCTTCAACATGATTTATCCGTATAGTACACACAGACATATAATATATAAGTACATATAAAATAAATGTATTTTAATTTTCATTCTTGTAAGTTGTCTTCAATCTTTAGAAAATGGAGTATCTGAAAGCTCTTTGAATCTTAAAAGCACATAATTTCACAGCATGATTAAAGAAAAATTTTTTTCCTTTAAGACAACAGAAAAAATAATTAAATTTACAGTTTTTTAAAATAATTAGGACAATGAAACTCACAGTGTGTCAAGTGGAACATCGGTTGCCAAGCATTGACTGCCCCACTTAATGAGGTAGTAAGATAAGAGTAGGGGAGCTGTTCGATGCAGTAGGTCTTGCTGAGCTTGAAAGAGCTGGCCAGCTCCCAAAATGACCTGTACATGATGCATGGGTACAGGAGACAATAAACAACAGCCATCAGTAATGGTAACTTTTACAGTTCAGGTGGAGATAAGATAAAATAACAAAGGGGATGATATTGTAAAAGCAACACACCTGTTACAATTAGGGGTAGCAAGTGGCAAAATAGCTTCCTAAAAATTAACAGTCCAAAAATAATCAATAATAACAGCTCACCAACTCATTGGAGCTTAGCTGAAAAAGCAAGCAACAACCAAAAAGCTTAACTTTCATTAAATCTGTGGCACCAGAATTGAAGAAGAAGAGCAGAGAAATCTAAATCCTCTCTTATGCTATGTGTGTTGGGTAAAAATAGGCATGATGATTTATTCAGAGGCAAATCTGGCAATACTAGTCAAAGCCTCGAAAACGTACATACCCCGTGACCAATCAATTCCAGTGCTTAAAACTGGCAACAACCTCGATAGCCACAAAGGGAAAAACTGGCAACAACCTCGATAGGCACAAAGGGAATTGGTTGAATAAATCAAAACTATATTAGGTAACTACTAAAAATAATGCTGTAGAATACTTCATATAACATGGGAAAAGCTGATGAGATTTATAAAGTGGAGGAATAGTGACCACTAGATTACAAAAAATACTATGTAGCATATTTTAATTTTATAAACAAAACCAAGCAACCCACTATTTGCATAGGAAAAAAGGATATATACCAAAATTTAAATAGCAGTTATCATGGGGTATAAGATTAATAGATGAATTTTTATTTTCTTTTTTCATACTTATATCTTATAAAGGTTCTATAATGAATATCTTTTCTGCGTTTAGAAAAACAAAGGTTGTTATTTTAAAAAATAAAAAAGTCAGAAGAAATGGAAGATCTACATGGAGCAAAAAAGCTCAGTAAGGGCTAACTAACCTAAGTGACAGACTCTCTGTAGTTCCTGTTTTTCCTTGATGGTCTTAAATCATCTTTCTAAATGTTTTTTTCTTATTTTTGCTGGAAATTCTACCATTATCAATATATTTGAGCTAATAAATTCTGATTTAAAAGGTACAAATACTTCTGAGAGACCCAAAGGACTTTTTGGCTATTTACACATTTACATTAACATGAATTGGTTTAATCAGACTGCTTCTTTGTCAGGTTTGAATGAGATTACTGACTCAGAGAAAATTAGGACTTCAGACTGGGCAGAAAGGTAATTTTTAAGCAAGGAACACTCAGTAGGGTGGGCAATTAGGACTGCATGACAGCAACAATAATTTGGTGGTCTAAGAATAGGATGGAAGGGGAAGCACAGAATGATGTTGGGAGGACCACAAAGACAAACTTTGCAATCTCAAAATTGTGTTTAGGGTAAGGCTTGCACTAAACACACTAAACAATACTCTGCTATCACACCCAAAGTAGTAATAATAATACTAAATTTGGGGAGTGCAAACCTGGGAAAAATTTCCACTGCTATATATACACAAAGATTAAGAGCAAAGCAATCTGACAGGGCACAGTGGCTCATGCCTGTAACCCTAGCACTTTGGGCAGCTGAGATTGGAGGATTGCTTGAGCTCAGGAGTTCGAGACCAGCTCAAGAGCGAGACCCTGTCTCTACTAGAAACAGAAAAAATTAGCCAGGCATGGATGGTGGTGTGCACCTGTAGTCCCAGCTACTCAGGAGGCTGAGGCAGGAAGATTGCTTGAGACCAGGAGTATGAGGTTGCAGTGAACCATGATGACAACACTGCACTCTACCTGGAGTGATGGAGCAAGATTCCGTCTCAAAAAAACACCAAAAAACAAACAAACAAAAAAGAGTAAAGCAATCTGCTTCATATATATATGTTCTTAACCTGTAATCTTATAAGGATTATGATGCTTATTCATTATTAATTCAACAAATATTTATAGAGCACCTAATAAGGCTAAAGCAGTGAACAAAGTCTCTGTGCTATCAGAGCTGACATTTTGCCGCTATGTACTTATAGGTCTTCATCGGGTTTTAGATTTTATAAATTTTCCCTTATGTAGTACTTACTGCGTCTCCTAGCCTCATTAAAAGCTGCTGTAAGATTAAAAGGTCTCGGCAGATCAGGAAGCGAGTGCTGGCAATTTTACATACACTTCTGCACACGACATACCCTGCAGTGCTACTACCATACAGCTGGGAAAGATTCATTCGAACATTCAAAGGCTGAGCTGTAATAAGAAGAAAAACGTAGTTAAATGTATCATTGTTTTCCTTAATCAAAGCAGCACATTTGTTGTTCTGTCATTTACCTGGATTGAATCCCTTTTCCATTTCCACTTCTGTTTCATAATCCATTTCCCGTATAAGCAGTCCAATGGCATGGATTGGGTTCCTAATCTCTTGCAGTTTACTACAAATATCTTCCATCACATTTTCTCTACAAGGACAATTAGAAAACTCCTATTAGTACTGAGAATACATAAGACAGGCTCTATATGTCCTGTAAGCTAAATGTTTTATGAAACAGGAAAACCAGCCATGTAATAATGGAGTGCAGATAATCACTCTGGCATATAAGATACTTTCACTACACATGGCAAATTTCCCCTCAATTTTTCAGAAATGAGACAAAATGAATATGAGAAAAATACTTTTTATAATGTGTAGCTCAGTTAAGAGTTGATAGCTATATCATATAAGTCTGCTTCCAGACCTGAATTTGTGTGTTAGATTTTCTTTTTAAAAGCTGAAACACCCATTTATTTAATAGAATCATGGCAAATCACTTTAAGCCACCATGTACATTCTTGAAAGTACATTAAAAACCCAATTTTGGCACTAGAAATTGCTGAATTTCCATTAGAAAATGCACTTTACCCTAAATTCTCCTTACACATCAATAGTGATCAAATCTTCCAGAATCTGTTCTGCAGCCTTTTCTGGAGACTGTAGGTTGTAACAACTCATTTCCATCATAACTGACATATCCATAGTTACTGACTCGCCAATCAACCGGAGGCATTTTATAAGACATATGACATCCCGAGCAACATCCACATCTATGAGTAAGAGAAAGTAAATATTCATGTCTCAAGACAATGAAGATCTACTGATTGATATTATATTAAAATAAAATATTAATAATTAAATACCAAGGGATCTATCTGAAGTTTCAGAGATGTCTAAGTCTCCTTTGTTTTCCTTAAAATATCCACAGGATGGTAAAGTGACCAGTACAGGTCACTGTGGCAATCAATGTTTTTTGCATCCATCTGAGACAAAACATAGGATTCATGTAGGAAAGGGATTAAATATGGATGTAACCATTACTATTACCATCAGATATGGTTGTCTCATCCTCTGTCAAAAGGTTCTCATCAGGCAGGAGATATAAATGATCCACCAAGGAGGAGGGTACAAGGAAAGACAGGTATCCCTGGAAATACAAATCTTCTAGTTACATTTTTTTCACTGAATTTTTATTTTTATAAATTTTCTTTTACCTATTTGTGGGGGGGATACACTGTTCCTGGAGGTACTACAATACCAGGCTGATGTATGGAGCTAGCTGACAGAATAAGCTCCTATTCCATCTCTCTGCTCCAAAAATTCATTTAATATATTGTCCTTGGTTAGAGGAAGTATGAGATATTAAACTAATTCCTAGCACTCTGGGAGGCTGAGGTGGGAGGATCTCTTGAGCTCACAAGTTTGACACCAGCCTGAGCAAGAGCGAGAACCCATCTCTACTATAAATAGTAAGAAATTAGCCAAACAACTAAAAATAGAAAAAATTAGCCAGGCACGGTGGTGTGTGCCTGTAGTCCCATCTACCTGGGAGGCTAAGGCAGGAGGATCGCTTGAGCCCAGGAGTTTAAGGTTGCTTTGAGCCAGGTTAACATCATGGCACTAGGCTAGCCAATACGGTGAAACTGTGTCTCAAAAAAATAAAATAAATAAATTGTTTAAAAAAGAAAGACTGGATTGGATCCTGGGTCAGGAAGAAAAATTACAGGCATAATTGGCAAAATCCAAATATAAACTATATAAATATGGGTGAAGGATATATAGAAATTCTTTGTATTGTTTTTGTAACTTTTACTTCAACTTTTACTTCAATTACCTCGATATAAAAAGTAAATAAGACAAAATGCAAAAAATTGTAGATAATAATGGAAAAAACGGCCAGGCGCGGTGGCTCAAGCCTGTAATCCTAGCTCTCTGGGAGGCCGAGGTGGGCGGATCGTTTGAGCTCAGGAGTTCGAGACCAGCCTGAGCAAGAGCGAGACCCCATCTCTACTATAAATAGAAAGAAATTAATTGGCCAACTAATATATATAGAAAAAATGAGCCGGGCATGGTGGCGCATGCCTGTAGTCCCAGCTACTTGGGAGGCTGAGGCAGCAGGATGGCTTGAGCCCAGGAGTTTGAGGTTGCTGTGAGCTAGGCTGACGCCACGGCACTCACTCTAGCCTGGGCAATGAAGTGAGACTCTGTCTCAAAAAAACAATAATAATAATAATGGAAAAAACTATCTAAATACAACTAAATTAGAATTTCAGGGAAAAAATATAAATACAAAGTCCTAAAAGTTAAATACAACATTCACCAGACTAACATTCTGCAAGACCCACTGAACTATCTAGAAAAGTTCTTCTCAATGCTCCAGCTTCCTTACTTTTTTCAGCAGACACACCATGTTTGTGTGTGGATTTAAGTGTAGGGCGAGAGGATGAGAGAGGGCTTCTTGATACTGAAGACAACAGGCATAGAACTTGCACCAGAATTCCTGTTGTAAATTTCGAAACTCCTCCTGGGAGAATTCATACTCCGTTACACTTCCTTGAAGCTGGCAAATGAGAAAGAAGTTAAACTCTTGACACCATTCAGGATCTTTCTTCACAAAGAACATAATTGTTGAATGTCATTTTACTAAGCTACAGACGAATATTCCTTATGTATTTTTTCTTATTGTTTTCATTTTATTTGTATCTTTTAATTTTATTTTTTATACAAAGTCTAATTCCAGGTTAATCCTTTTAAGTGCCATAGACTACACAAATGTGTATCTAATTCTCTGATTACAAGTTTTAATTTAAACATTTATATTTCCGACTAACAAGGTCAAGTGAACATTTCTGGCAATTCCTCAGTACCAATCTGCCCCATATCAAGAAGAAAGAAATTATTATTCTTTCTTTACCCAAACCTCACCTCACTTTCAACAGCTAAAGTAACTTCTTTCTTTAATTCACTCCAGGAAAGATCCAAATTCCTCTCAGTTCCTCGGCAGAAAATCTAAAATTAAAACAGACATTTTAGGCCAGGAGTGGTGGCTAACACCTATAATCCTAGTATTTTGGAAGGCTCAGGCAGGAGGATTGCTTGAGGTCAGCAGTTAGAGACCATCCTAAGCAAGAGCAAAACCCTGTCTCTACAAAATATAGAAAAATTTCCTGGATGTGATGGCATGAACCTATAGTCCCAGCTATTTGAGAGGCTGAGGTAGGAGGATCGCTTGAGCCTAGGAGTTTGAGGTTGTAGTGAGCTATGATGACGCCACTGCACTTTAGCCAGAGTGACAGAGAGAAACCGTCTCCAAAAAACAAACAAACAACAAAAAATTTTACAGTACTATATTATACCCGAAACTAAATGAAAAATACTCTGGGTTAGACAGCAATGAAGCAATACACAACTATACGATAGAGACTGAGCATGCCTGAAATACACATTTACGCCTAAAATTGTGCAAATAATTTCGGAAAAAGAAATCACAGCAATTCTGAAATAGTTTCTATAGACCAGAATAAACTATAGAAATCCATAAATCTGAAAGAATTATAATAGAGTACATTTAAATCATTATAACAAAGCAAAATAAGTGCTGTTGCTCAGCTGGAAAGAAGATGTAGATGATGCCAAACATACATATACTGAGACCGGCACAAAGATAAGCTAAAATATCAATGGGGGTAGGCCACTCTACTGGAAATTATTCTCCTAAAGAAATACATTTGATAATTACCTTAATGATTATTCGGTATCTTAGTAAGAGATAGCATGAGAAATATTATCATACACTTAATTACTGTTAACAAGGAAGAACTGCTGATGAAAGAAAAAACACAGTCAGAGAAGGTGACCACATCATCCTGAAGTTTTATCAGAGAGAAAAACTGAAAGCATACAATGGCCAGATATTGAAGAATATACCTAGAAGAAAAGTTACTGGTCTGGAAACCACATCATCTGAGAGAAAGTTAAGAAACTGAGTGTGTTTAGTCTAGAGAAAGACAACATGGAAAGACTCTTTAAATACCTGAATGCTTGCTTTATAGAAGAGAGATATGTTCTATGAAGTTCCAAAAGAAAGGAGCTACCAAAAGGATGAAGGTTAAAATTCAAGCAAATACCTAATAAGAACTTTAAAATGGCACAGTTTGGGAACAATAACACACAAGAGCTAATGAGAAACTTGTCACTGGAGGTAAAGACAATTAAAAGATAAACGTCTATCAGAGAAGTTTCAGAAGGTATTTCTGCTTTGTGTTGGAGGTCAGACTAGGAGACTGTCAGGTACTTTTGAATTCCATTAACATAATTGTGTTTTAAATCCAGGAATTTAAGTGACAATTTATGGAAGGCTATGTAACTTTAAAGAATACTTTTATTGGGCCGGGCGCGGTGGCTCAAGCCTGTAATCCTAGCTCTTTGGGAGGCCGAGGTGGGCGGATCGTTTGAGCTCAGGAGTTCGAGACCAGCCTGAGCAAGAGCGAGACCCCCATCTCTACTATAAACAGAAAGAAATTAATTGGCCAACTAAAATATATATAGAAAAAAAAAATTAGCCGGGCATGGTGGCACATGCCTGTAGTCCCAGCTACTTGGGAGGCTGAGGCAGCAGGATTGCTTGAGCCCAGGAGTTTGAGGTTGCTGTGAGCTAGGCTGATGCCACGGCACTCACTCTAGCCTGGGCAATAAAGTGAGACTCTGTCTCAAA
>VSMD01110344.1:0-40058 GCA_008750895.1 Mirza zaza | reverse complement strand
TTTTTTTGAGATAGAATCTTACTCTTTTGCCCAGGCTAGAGTGCCATGGCATCAGCCTAGCTCACAGCAACCTCAAACTCCTGGGCTCAAGCGATCCTCCTGCCTTAGCCTCCCTAGTAGCTGGGACTACAGGCATGCGCCACCATGCCCGGCTAATTTTTTCTATGTATTTTTAGTTGGCCAATTAATTTCTTTCTATTTTTAGTAGAGATGGGGTCTCACTCTTGCTCAGGCTGGTTTCGAACTCCTGACCTTGAGCAATCCACCTGCCTCAGCCTCCCAGAGTGCTAGGATTACAGGCGTGAGCCACTGCACCCAGCCTCTTATCAGCTTTTGACTGGGTGCACTGTGTTTCTATTCAAAGTGGAATTGGTGAATAGGTGCACAGCTCTACAGTATTTTTTAATTTTGTCTGCTTAATAGCCCATCATGTTAAAGAAGACCAAGAGAGTGCTGAAGGAAGAAAACAGATTTTTTAAATGAGGATTGGGATCCAATCTTATCTTGTTTCTGCTAAACATAAGATGATTTGCTTGCTTTGTGATACTGCAATATCAATATTAAAGAAATTCAGTGCTCATTAACATTATAACACTCATAAGGACCACAAATATTTTAAATTAGAGGGGGAGGCATGGAAGGTTATATTGCAGAAATTAAAAGATAAAAAGCAAAAGCAAAGACAATTCTTTTAAGCAACAATAAGACCTGGAAATAATGCCACTGAAGCAACTTCTAAAGTAGCTTATATACTCAGGAAAAAATGGAAGCCATTCAGTGCTGTAAAAATTGTAAAAAATGAATTGTAAGCTTATAGGATGCTTAGACCCTGATAACATTTCAAAGTACAAACAACTGCCTCTTTCAAGGGGCACCATAACTTATTGGCAGCATGAATTAGCCTTCAGCTTAACAACTTCATACAATAATTCGAAAGAAAATATGTATTATTCAATCATTTTGGATGAATCAACTGATACTACTGACTCAGCACAGGTTTTATATTTCATTTGGGTCATAACACAAGATTTTCTTTGCTATGAAGGGTTACTTGCTTTGGGTACTGTTGTGAACAGAACATGGGGAATAAGATATCTTTAAGAACTTTCAAAGTAAATGTTGTGAAGTTGGACTGAATTTGGTCAATTTAGTGAGTGTACATACAGACGATGCATGTTCCATGACAGGAAAACATGAAGGGTTTATTGCACAGGTAAAAAAAAAAAAGTATTAACAGGCCGGGTGTGGTAGCTCACGCCTGTAATCCTAGCACTCTGGAAGGCTGAGGCAGGCGGATCGCTCGAGGTCAGGAGTTCGAAACCAGCCTGAGCAAGAGTGACACCCCGTCTCTACTATAAATAGAAAGAAATTAATTGGCCAACTAATATATATAGAAAAAATTAGCAGGGCATGGTGGCACATGCCTGTGGTCCCAGCTACTCGGGAGGCTGAGGCAGTAGGATTGCTTGAGCTCAGGAGTTTGAGGTTGCTGTGAGCTAGGCTGATGCCATGGCACTCTAGCCTGGTCAACAAAGTGAGACTCTGTCTCAAAAAAAAAAAAAAAAAAAAAAAAAAGAGTTAAAAAGAGAAAAGAAAAAGTATTAACAGATCCAGATGCTCTCATTTCTTTTCATTGTATATTGCATCAGTAAAATCTCTGTGCTAACACTACTATTTTAAGTGACACTTTGCAACAAGTTATAAGTATTGTTAAGTATATTTGTACAAATGGAACACAGCATCCTCAGTTTCATAACATGCTAAAGTTGAAAAATGAGGTATTCAGTGTGGCTTTGCTGTATCATTCTACAGTGTGTTGGCTATCACAGGGACAGGTGTTAGCCAAAATTGTATCTCTGTGGGAACAGATAGTTAAATTTTATGAAGAACAGAATCAGCAATATGAATTATTGAAAGAAGGTTTCTATAGGAACGCAGCATTTCTGTGTGATACCATATCAGATCAAAATGACTTGAATATTTCTTTGCAAGGTAAAACAAAGTCTATAAATGATATATGGCAAAAAATCCAAGCATTTCAAAAAAAGTTATCTATTTTCCAAACATTTCTTCAAAAGGAAATTTTGGATGAACATTTTCCCCAGTTAGCAAAGGTCATTGATGAGCAGGATGATATATGTGAATCATTTGAAGAATACGCAGCTGTTATAGACTTAATAATTGGAGAATATAATGAAAGATTCACTGACTTTGAGAATCATAATATCATACTCAAATTAGCATTTCATCTTCACCTAGTTGCTATCACCCAGGCACCTAAAGACCTACAGGTGGAATTGATTGAGCTCTCAGTAGATGACATTTTGAAGTCATTGTTTGGTGCTAAGAAAGATCCAATTGAAATATTAAAAAATGAAGTAGAATACCCACGCCTTTGGCAACATGCCCAAAAATGCTTTCTTGCTTTTCAGCCACTTACTATTGTGAAGCTACATTCTCCTACCTAACCTAAATCCAGGTGCCTTTAAGGTTACAAATGACTTGATACCCATCTAGAGGATCAACTGAAACTGTGGACCTCCTTGCTGCAACCAAATATTTAAATGCTTTCCAACAAAAAGCAGACACAACAAAGTCATTAAAAGGCTAATTAACTTTAAAATTAGAAAATAGTTTTCATTTTTTGAAATTATTAAGTACATAGTGTTAGATTTTTATAAATGTACATTTTTAAGTATATCTAATTGAAGTTGCTTGAATGTAGCTTATTTGATTATAGCTAAATTAATGTGGCCTTCCAACATGAAAAGTTTCCCCACCCCTGAACTTGTCTGTATAGGGAAAGTATTATGGGAATATTATTTGTTTCTATTTATTTATTTATTTATTTTAATTATGGGTACATAATACTTGTATATCCTTTATAGGGTACATGTGATGTTTTGATACAGGCATATAATGTGAATTAATCAGGGTAATTGGGGTATCCATCACCTCAAGCATTTATCATTTCTTGTGTTAAGAACATTCCTATTCCACTCTTTTAGTTATTTTATAGTATACCCTAACTTATTGGTTATAGTCACTTCGTTGTGCTATCAAATATTGTTCTATCTAACTAACTATGTTTTTGCATACATTAACCATCCCCACTATATCCCCCACCCCCTGTTACCCTCCCCAGCCTCTGATAATCATCATTCTACTCTCTGTCTCCATGAGGTCAATTGTTTTTAATACTTAGCTCCCACATGAGTGAAACATGTGAAATTTTTGTTTGCGTGCTTGTCTTATTTCACTTAACATAATGTTCTCTAGTTCCATGTTGTTGCAAATGGCAGGATTTCATTCTTTTTATGGCTATATAATATTTCATTATGTGTGTGTGTATGTGTGTGTGTGTGTATATATATATATACCATAATTTCTTTATCCATTCATCTGCTGATGGGCGTTTAGATTAATTCTAAATCCTGGCTATTGGAAATAGTGCTGCAGTAAACATGGAGGTGCAGATATCTTTTTGATATGCTGATTCCCCTCCTTTTGATTTGTACTTAGCAATGGGATTGCTGGGTCACATGGTAGTTCTATTTTCAGTTTTCTGAGGAACCTCCATACTGTTCTCCATAGTGGTTGCACTAATTTATACTTCCACCAACAGTGTATGAGGGTTCCCCTTTCTTCACATCTTTGCCAGCATTTGTTATTGCCTATCTTTTTAATAAAAGCCATTTTAACTGGGGTGAAATGACATCTCATTGTGGTTTTTGTTTGCATTTGTCTCTTGACTAATGATGTTGAACACTTTTTCATATACCTGTTGGCCATTTGTATGTCTTCTTTTGAGAAATGTCTATTCATATCCTTTGCCCATTTTTAATTGGATTATTTAATTATTTCCTAGTGCATTGTTGGAACTCCTTATTTATTCTAGCTATTAGTCTCTTGTCAGATGAGTAGTTTGCAAATATTTTCTCCTATTCTGTGGGTTATCTCTTTGTTGATCATTTCCTTTGCTGCACAGAAAGTTTTTAGCATGATGAGATCCAATTTGTCCAGTTTTGCTTTGGTTGCCTGTGCTTTGAGGGTATTAAGAAGTCCTTGCCCAAACCAATGTCCTGAAGCATTTCCCCAATGTTTTCTTTTAATAGTTTCATAGTTTCAGGTCTTAGATTTAAGTCTTTAATCTATTTTGATTTGTTTTTTGTATATATTGAGAGATAAGGGTCTAGTTTCATTCTTCTGCATATGATTATCCAGTTGGGAATATTATTATTTTGAAATCAAATTAGATCACTGACAGAGGAATCATATACTACTACCTCTTAGCTCACTCTACAAC
The DNA here is from genome assembly GCA_008750895.1 of Mirza zaza. Lineage (NCBI taxonomy): Eukaryota > Metazoa > Chordata > Mammalia > Primates > Cheirogaleidae > Mirza > Mirza zaza. The sequence continues at coordinate 35,752 of VSMD01110344.1, read as the reverse complement.
TAAGCAATTAAACCCATAAAGACCTACACGCTAAAGAAAGGCATGTAATGCATTAGAAGGCATTTTGCTTCCAGCTCCCTGATGGAAGTAGCACCAACACCCAGATAACAGGGAAAGAGAGCTGTATAATGTGCTATCTCTTGAATATTCACTGATCATCCTTCTTTGGGTGTACAAAATATGCCCGTCTCTGCAGGGCATTTATTTCACTTACCTTCCCCAGTTGCCTACTGTGTGGAGTGGGCATGATGACCGATTCCATCCAGGCCTGACAGTGCTGAGTTCCCTTCTAATCTGTTAGAAAAAAACTCACCCCTTCAATAGGTATCTTTAAAGGAAGGTTTGGCAGCTCCTAAAAGGACATATCTCCTGGATAGTCCTCATAAATAACTAGATAATGGTAGAGAAAAAAGCCAGGAAAAAGTCCGTGGAGATTTGTGATCATTTCTCTTCAAATATACAGATATTGGGGCAAATATTATGGAAAAAGAAGAGCAAGTTCAAGAGGCTTCACTCAGAGAACGTATTTCAAAAGCAGAAGAAGAAGTATGGACTCAGGTAAAAGAAGTTATAAATCAACCTAAAATACAACTTTGCAGTTCATTTTGGATTTGTCTGAAACAATATAGTGTAACAGACTACAGAGTCAGGCAGAACTGAGTTTGAACCCTGATTAGTGGGACCTTGGGTGAGTTCTTTAACCTCTGTAGTCTCGGCTTCTTGGTCTGTAAAAGAGGAATAATGATAGCCATCCTATAGGATTGTGGAGAGGGTTCAATGGAATAATGTGCCTGGCTCACAGCAGGTACTTTGTAAGAAGCAGTGTCATCAGGAGTTTCCTTCCTTTAAATTGCCTTTCTGTATGGATGACTTCTGCTCCCTTTATTTTCATTTGACTAAAATCAACAATTAAAAAAAAGGAAAGAAAATAGAACTAGAAGACATCCTTGTTGACAATTGTTTATTATGGCCCAACCCTTAACATATAGACCATCCATTGGTACAGTACATAATGAGCCTGGACTAAGGGCTCATTTTTGTATGCTTTATCATGGCCTGCTCCCCTTTTCATCCCCTCTTTCCAAAATCCTTGATGCCTTGTCCATATCACTACTGAGTGCCATAGCGGCTATTTGAATATTGGGACTTGCAGTAGGATCCAAGATGGAAGCAAAGCCTCAATCCCACAGCTCCCACTTCTCCCAATCATAGATAGAATGTCATAAATGACTCCCTAAAGAGAATTAATGCTACTTGAGGGAAGGACAAGCCACAGTGCTTAGAACAATATTACTTCTAAGTTTCTCTGTAAAACAGACATTTTAGAAAATAGTATTGGAACTGTCCAGTATTAGTGCCAGCAAAAGCTTGGTATAAAAATATTTTGAATGTGCAAAAATACTCCCAGTGCAAAGGGTAATATATCTCAAAATCGTAGAAGTCTTCTGTTTTTATAATATCAATAATAAAATTCAAACTGATTGTGAACCATCAATTATATATCCTAATATAAGACAGTATTATTGTAAACTATTCTCTTGAATAGTCTACAATTTGAATGTAAATTTATCCAGTGGTCTGTGTATTCCCTTCAAATAAAGTAATAAAACTTTCTGAAGACCTGATGCAGAGGATCTGGGATGGTCCTCAGCCTTTCTACTCAGCTCTTTCTAGCTTTGTGGATCTTTTCACTTCTCCGTGTTTTCTAGATTTTCTACAATGCACATATGTTACTTTGGTAGTCAACCAAGCAAGAAATAAAGTGCCAAAGAGAAAAGACAACCCGGCAGCCTATGCACAGTGAAGCTGCCCTGTCATTAAGCGATGTTAGCCAAGGGTGGGGATGTGTTTGGGCATCTCTGGCTAAGGCAGCCAGTTTGCTGTGGGAGGTTAGAGATTGGAATGGAGCAAGAAATTTGGGACCCCATGGTGATTGCTAATTCTAAGTAAACTTGAAAACCTGATTTACCGACACCCCAAATAAGACAAGTTGCCCTATGTTCATCTTGATATATTAATAGATAAATGGACTCTTTCTTTCAAAGGCTTATGAACTCCAGAAACAAGTAGTGGAGAAAGTACTTGAAGAAGCAAAGGACAGACACAAAATCGAAATTCAGATTTTGAAAGAGGAACATCAAAAAGAGTTGCAGGTTTTTATAGTGGCTGATTTCTTATCTTTTAAAAAGTACTTAAGTTAGTTTTTTAAAATTAAGTACATAGGTTGGCAAGGGAATGAGAAAAAAGATAATAATATAAAAATCTAGGTCAGTGTTTCATGGAGTTAGTTAGGAGGCCCTGGAGGTTCACAGAAGAAATGCTGAGCTCTCTATAGCAGTGCTGAGTGGGCAAAATAGAACTCCATAGTTTACTTCCCAAGGAAAGTAGCTTTGCCTGATCAACCCTGCCTTGCCACCCACACACTGTTCATGACACCCTGATCTCTTTCAGAGCAGTCATCACTGTTGTCATTAAATAATTGATTGTGTGATTATTTTTTTAATGTCTGACTCCCCCATATAATTGCAATCTTTACTGGGGCATGTCTCATGAAAACTTAACAAATTTCCCACAAAGAATCTTTGGGATATAATTTCTTCAAGCAAGTTATTTTAGGGTCATTTTTAGGGTAGGTGGATCTGGCTGGTTCTCAATTTGGTACCCTCTGAGAAAAATGAATGTGTTCAAATTATCTTAGTTCTCTGAGCTAGCCCTAGTGCCCGGCACAGTGCCTTGACTTAATAGGCACTCAAATAGTTGTCACATGAATAAAGCAAGCTGTTCTCTGGGCTCTCTAGTTCTATTCTTTTTCCTAAATTTGCATTTACTGCTCTTCCAAGAGGGACATCTGAAGCTTGGCAGGGGGCTCTAGGACCCTTTATAATGCTGCAGCCAGAGGCCATTCAGATCGGGCTCCTACCGTACTGGTTGATACACTTCTTGGCATTAGGTTGTGAAGATGTAAAGAAGATGTGATGCCTGTTTCAAGGAGTTCACATCATAGTCTTCCTTTAAGTAATTTGATTGTACCCCATGTAGCCTTCGAGTGGAGGTTATGCACTTAGTGCTTCAGTAGAAGGAAGTCCTAAGAAAGTTTAAAGAGAAAATGTTAGGGGAGATTGACCTCTCCGAAAAATTTGTCTAGGGGTGGGGAATTTACATTTATACCACCATCTCTGGGATATTTTTGTATATGAAGGAGTAATTTGTCTCAGAGTGGTGTGTAGGGTTGTTATTTCAACCTGTTATGTATATAGCATACCCAGACATAGACATCAGTACTGGTTATGAGGGGGTGTCTATGAACCACCTGCATCAAAACCTATTCCTCTTGGAGCTTAACATGCAGACTCCTGGGTCTCACCCCGACCTACACACTCTATCAGCAGCCCAAGTGATTCTCACACATGTTGAAGTTTGAGATTACCAGTATATGGCAGAAAAACAAGTTCTTCTAGAACTGAATATCACTAAATTCTGACATGCAGAGACCACCAGGTATGGCATAGGAGTTTGGTACGTTTCGAGCGCATGCTGTTAAATAAAATTTCAGGATCTTATCCAGTGAACAGATAGTATTTTGAAAAGGTATTTATATTATTGAAAGATAATAATATAAAAAAGTAAATGAGAAAGTAGAAGCTAAGAGAAAATAAATGAAAAATTAGGGTAGGAAATATAATTAAGTCATGAGTGAATTTAAAACTTAAAAATGCAGGTATGCCATGAAGTGATGTGCAATTATTTTCACCTGTTGGGCCTTGAGCTTTCTGGCAGCCAATGCAATAAGGGAAATACCTTAAATCACCACGTCCATAAGGTGAAAACAAATGAGGCACTTAAGAGAGCCTCAGACATTCCTAGTTATGAAACCTGAAACTTCTCCTGAGGGAGACATTTCATGTGAAAAATGCCTGTCAAACACATCTGTACAGTTAACATGATGGAGCTCATGAAGCTGTTTCTTATAATACCTCAAAATGTGGGCTCACTCAAAATGCATTTCAGTGTAAGCAATTTAAGTGGGAGACCTTATGTTGAATAAAAATGCTGACGTACAGTAGGTTATTGAATTATTTTTGGACTTTTAAACATATATTCCACATGCTATGTGAGGCCGTAAAATGATTTTGGTTTTTTTATTAAATGATTTATTAAATCATTATATAAAAGATGGACAGAGTTTAATTCTCTGAATCCTAGTTCAGAACCCAGCCAAAATAAAGGGCTGGTATATCACTTTGAAATTCTACCATTCAAACAGAAATATATTATGATAATACTTCAACTTAAGTTCAACCACCTGGGCAGGTTCGATTATGAGGATATATTTGAGAACCTAGAACATAAGTTAAAATATCCCCTTAGGAGTTAAATAAAGGGCTCTGACTACAAGAGAATAACTGAGGTTTATTACCCATAGCAGAACTTCTCCATCCCCTACTCAAATGCCATCACACTTTTTGACAACCTAAACAACAGACTTGGTCACTTGATTTTTCAAATCTGAAATAGATTAAGTGCTGGGCACTAGAAATGACAAAAAGGGGCTCCCTGACAGAATTTAGAGCAGAGTCCTCAGACCAATGGCATATAACTTTGTAATTTTCACTATAAAGAGCAAATATCGGCCAGGCGCGGTGGCTCACACCTGTAATCCTAACACTCTGGGAGGCCGAGGCGGGCAGATTGTTCAAGGTCAGGAGTTCGAAACCAGCCTGAGCAAGAGCCAGACCCCGTCTCTACTATAAATAGAAAGAAATTAATTGGCCAACTAATATATATAGAAAAAATTAGCCGGGCATAGTGGCACATGCCTGTAGTCCCAGCTACTCGGGAGGTTGAGGCAGTAGGATCACTTGAGCCCAGGAGTTTGAGGTTGCTGTGAGCTAGGCTGACGCCATGGCACTCACTCTAACCTGGGCAACAAAGCGAGACTCTGTCTCAAAAAAAAAAAAAAAGAGCAAATATCAATGTCAAAAAGCAAAGCAGTCTGGGGTCATTTATGACAGAGGCAGATGGCCCTATGAACTTGAACAGTTATTGTCTAATGAAGTTTTTAGCCTGGTATAATCATTCATCTTTGTCTACTGAGCCCAGACCATGTTAAGAGTGTTTCATAATACTCTTTTATGAAGTAAGGTAATGTTAAAGACATTTAGAAACCCTTCCATTCAAAATATTTTATTATCAGAAAAATTAAGCGATTTAAGAGACAAAGCCTTTTGCAGTGTAGAAAACCCAGCTAGTATTTCTAAATGGCCAATGTTTTCCTAAAAAGATCCTCAAAATACATGAACTGAAGCCACTCTGGAGAGATTCTTAACATTGATTTCTGTTGTCTATTTCATTTAAAAAATTTTCTACCTTTGGAGTAGCCAAAGTAAGAAGTTGAAAAATTTTCTTCTCTTGAAAAAGCTGAAGTTTGTCTAACAAATATTTTAATTGTTGAACTAATTTTCTAAGAAGCTAAAGTGACTTCAGTTTCCCTTGAAACTTGGGGTTCTCTTGACTCTCAGCTCCAGCTGAGCAGGCCAGTGGGTGCTCTGTCCATAGTGGTGGCTCCCTGAGGGCCCCACAGAAAAGGTGCTAGAGGGGGTTTGGCAACCTTCAGCCAGGAGGACTATCATTTGTTTTATTCCTTTCCAGGCTGGATAGAATTTCATTTAAAGACAGGATTCTGCAGCTATTAAAAATAAGAAAGAAAGAAAGAAAACCCACTGTACTATGTTATAAGACTGTACAATTGATGACTGTCTTGAAAGACTAGACAGCCAGCATTGAAGCCAGAAAGTGGCAATTAAGAATCCTGGTTTATGTCCCTAGTTCTTCTACTCACTATGAAATAATTTCTTTATGTTCTCTTGATGTCTTCTCTAAAATAGAGATAAACATTTACCTTTAAATGAAAGGTTTGAAACACCTGGAAGGAGTCCATCCTCCTCTTGCGTATATTTCTATCACAATACTCATCGCATGACTAGGTTATAGGCCTCCTCCACCAGGCAGTGAATCCCCCGAACACAAGGATCTCTGCCTTCTCATGTCGGTAGCTTCTAGATCCTACAGAGTGCTGGGCACCCGTGGAGTTCCTAGGCATTTCCAAAATGGTCACACAGGTCTTGGTTTAACTAGCGTTTCTCTTTATTCGGTCGAAGGCCACCCACAGGTCCTCCTTCCTGGAGTGATGGAGCAGTTTTTCCTATTCCCTCCATGAACAAGAAAGGACCCCTCAATACTAGTGAGCTGGAAGGCAGGTTCCTGTAACTACAAAAATGTGCAACTGTTTTCAACCTGAGCCTCAGATTCCTCCTACCTAGGAGACACTCAGGAGGCATAATAATTATTTCTGCCATTTTCCAGGGGTGACTTACTAAAGTAGAATCACATTATGTATTTCTGATTATATATAATGATAAGAGGACACAAGAATATTTGGACAATTATGAAAAAGAGACCTTTAACCCTACCTCTCTAACTCAGCTATTTTACTTGTTGCATATTCCCTTTCAATATTATCTATATATATTTATGCTACATAGTTTGTACGTTTTCAGTTTTACTTAATATAAATGAAAGTTTTACGTGTCATACACACTCACCTTTTAAACCATCAGTGTTAACAGGTGACTTTCCATCAAATAGATAAAACTGTGATTATAGTATGCATCTTTAAACATCAAATCTGTAATGGCTAAACCTAGTTTTGCCATTGCTTAAGGAAATGGCAGATAAAACGAGGAGAGAGCTATATGAAAACATGGATGATGAAATGAAGAGGGAACACTTGGCTGCGGAACAGCGCATGGTCCATAGAATCCAAAGAATTATGATGGAGTGCCACAGAGAGAAGGTGGAGGCTGTGAAGAATGCCAGGGCTGAAGAAAGAAAGATTGCCCAGGAAGCACTTGATGCCCAGAAAAGGTATTACAGAGAACATATTTGCAAATTAGTATCTTACTCCATCAAATTCAACTTGGAGAGAGGGATAAGGTTAATGTGCACAAGAGGATTCTGCCCAGTGTTTGTGTGTTTGGATTTTTATTATGGAATTTACCAAACATAGAGAATAAATATATAATATATTGGAGAGAGAGAGAGAAAGGTTTAAAGAAAAACAGTAACATAAGTACTCAAGGACTTACCACCCAGTTTAAGAGATTGAGAATTGCCAACACTTCTGAAGCTCTCATGTGTTCTTCCTCAGTCATATCTTCTCTCTTTCCCCCTCAAGAGAGAATTACTCTTCTAAAGATTGTGTTTTCATTCTATATTACCTGCTTGAAAAGACTGAGGAGAGAAACATTTTCCCATGAATACATACAGTCAATCTTTATGTTCTCTAACCTAGATCATACACTATTGTGGATATGTTACTTATTAGCCTTTTTTCTTATTACACAAGTAATATATATTGCAAAAGAAATTGACTTTATGGGAATAGATAGAGCAAAAATTGCAAGTCCTGAATCATTCTCTCCCACCCCGGCCTCTCAGAGACAATCATTTAAAAAAATAGAGTCTGTATCTTTCTATACCTTTTTGATATATTTACATCCATATGTATGTGCATAATCACAAATCATTCGTTACATAAATCAGATCATACATATATCTGTTTTAGAAATACCAAGGTAACCCTTTCCATGTATGTAATGAACATTAGATGAAAGGACAGCAGTCAAGGATTGTCAAGTGCAAGAGAAAAACCACGATTTCCAGATGTTAAGTGACCTGCCTAAGATCACTGTGCTGTAGCAGAACTGAGACTGAGACCTCCCTGTTTGGACTGCTAGTCTCCGGCTGTTTCCTTTTGCTTTGCTTCTTCAGTTAACAATGACTCAGTCCATTGTATATAATTAACAAGTAAGATGTTTCTTGTTGGAACTGTTTAGAACTGAACTGGGCCAAACGTAAGATCCTGGAGGAGGTACAGATAAGTGAGAATGAGGGCTACCTCTATGGCAGTTTCACTGTCACCTCTCTCTTGCACAAACTGCAGATCATTGAGGAGGTAGGAGAGGAAGGTGAGAAAGGATTTCAGGAGGAGGTTAGAGTTGTGGCCCAAAAGAGTGGAAAGTGGACCCTCTTCTCCCTTCTACCTGCCAGCATCTGCAGGAGCTCACCCCTCCTGTTGTCAGAGCCTCTGGGTCCCCTCCTCTCACACACCTGCAGTCTCCTCCCTTCATTGCTCAATTGCCCTTTCCTTTGCCAGGTCTGAATGGAAGGTTTTCAATGTTCACCTTTTATTGAATCAGTAAACTGAGATTAGAGAACTGCCATGCCTATTATTTGAATATAGCCAACTAGAACGTCCATTTTGTTCATTGATGCTTCCCAAGTGCCTGGAAGAGAGTCTGGCACATGGCAGGCATTCTTTAAATATTTATTGAACAAATGGTTCAAATTCGTTCCAGTCAGCTGAACCCACTCTGCAGCACACCAGATCTTATTTCTAGACATTGCTACCTCCCTGTGTTCTTTAGAGCATTTGCAGAAACTGATATATGGAGAGAGACTACTGTTTAGAATTCTGCTATAGATCTTTTGTTTCTATAAACTTTCACCAAGACTTAAGGATTCATAACACTTATATATTAAGAGAAATTTGTTAAATGTACAAAAACTTTTTTGTGGATTAAGGTGATTAGATTCTAAACATATTACCTAGGAAACATTGGACTCTTTTAAAGTGGTTGGTTTTTTTTTTTCTTTCTTTTTTAAATCTCTGCTTGGAAAGGTTCTAATTATTTTCCAGCCCAAGGCAAAATATGAATAAAGTGAGCACTCAGGAATTTTTGTGGTCATGGCTATAATTCCTGATGAAAGCTACCCTTTAGTCAATACCCAGCACATACAAGCCACTTTGTATATTTCTTGTTGAATCCTCATGTCCTTTCCTGGAGGATTCTATCATTCTGCATATCTTCAGATTAAGACCCTTCTTAGAGAGAAGCTAAACAAACTGCCAGAGGTTACAGGAAAAGGAGATGACAGGGCTCAATTCGAACCCTGGCCTGTATGTTGCCAAAGCTTGTGACCTTCTATCACATGACCTGCTCTATAGGTAGAGGAGTTTTAGCTAAGTGAGTTATCTAGAGTTTGTGCACTTCACCAGAGCTTATCAAGTGCCTTCTGTGGATGTCACACAAAGAAACATTACTTCAACATTATGCGAAGTAACTAAAAACATGGTTGCACCATAAAAACAAGGCTGAGTGCACTGGTACACATAACACGTAAGTGCTGGAAGGGTTCTAAGTCCTGGAAAGATCAAGCAAAGTGTGTGGGAGGTATGTGGTGAAGTAGGTTCTTTGGAGGAAGTTGGTCTTGGGTTGCACCTTAGAGAGAAGGTAGGACGTCCTATTGGTAAGAGAGGCAAAAGAATGAGAACAGAATGAGCAAAGCCATGGAAGGAGAAGGTGTGATGTATAATGAGGCAGAGCCAAGGGAAGATTTGAGAGTATTAATAACCCTGAGATATAAATGCATTGCTGAATGATGACCTCTGGAGATGTCCCCTACCCCTCTAACTTCTACAATGTCTGCATCCTCCTGCCAGACCAGGGAGCCACGGGTTCCCAGTGTCCCAGGAAAAAAATAAGCATGTATTTTTCTTGTAAACTCAATGGTTATACCTGATTGAAATAGTGCTAACTATCCTGTAGTTCTAATGAGAACTGGATTAATAGCTTATTATGGGCTAGCCAGGCAAATGATCTGTTATGTTCAACATTGCTCCAAATACTTTATGTACAAATGAATTTTGGGAACAAATTCCTTCATAATTTAGAAATTGCCTGTGGGGGAAATGAGGCACTGTTTCTCACTGTCTTAAGATCCAGGCTTTTTATGGATGGATGTAGAAAGGAGGTTGAAAGTATGCTGTTTAGCAACATACATAAGGAAAATGAGAAGTTCACTTAATAAGGGAAGAAATGACTACTGATATTTTTTCTTTAGATCTATGAGCAATGTATCTTGTGCCATTTCAACAGCCTCCCAAAAATAATGAGAAGGCGAGCTAATAGAGGTCCTAAAGGGAGCAAAGAACAAATCAATTGCTAGTATGGATTTTCCATGTTTTATTTGTTTCCCATCATCCCAGTAAGATTGAGTTACTAGATATTAGATTATATTATTATTTAGTAATTTGTTTTTATTCTCCAGGAACTCATTTTTAAAATATCAGACTGAATCCTGTAGATGTGGACAGAAACTACAACTATTTTAAAAGTAGTTGCATTTCTGGCCACCACCTTAAATATGGTGTGCATTTCAAAATTCCAAGTCCATAGCCTCATGAAGATAGAGATGACAGATGAGCCTTATTGCTTACAGAAAGAAGCATAGACATTCGCTTCATATCAGAATGGACGTTGGAGGGTATGGAGTTGAATCTGCCATCCCTTCTGCTGGGCAAGCCACCTCCTTCTGTGACAGGAACGTTACTGCTGGTTGAGGTGGTTAGTTCAAACCCTGAGCACCTCTACCTGTCATGTTCTTCCTAATGTGGATCCAAAATATGCTGGTCTCACTTTCACTTCTACCCTCAGCTTCTGGCTCTTCCTCTTCCTCTATGCACCATGATCCTTCAAATATTTGAGGAGGGAATGTCCAAGATTTAGTTTGAAAATGGACAGAAAAAAACAAAAGTACTAACATACCAAATTCTTTCAGTCCTTTGTCATACAATAACCTTTCTAGGCCCTCTTCTGCAGGAAAAAGAATAAGAAATGGAGATAGACTAATTTGTATAAATCAAAAAATGTTCTAAATATACCAAAAGGATTGTCTATTTTCCTATGGTGATATTTTGCTCATGGTAAGAATCCTTTTTAAGCATGAATTCTTTTAAGATAAACGGGCACTCCAGGGCACATTGACCATGCACTACACCACACCACACCTTTCACAACTTCAAGGAAATTATCAGAATAAAATTCAGAGACATCTTGACCTTAAACCAAAAGGAGTGGATCCCAAAGGATCAAAAATTCAGGCTCTGAGACAAGCTGGAAAAAGTTGGAAGGGACATTAAAAAAAATACCAGATTCTTTTAGCAAGTACATATTTTTGATATCAGGGGACTGCCACTAAGGGCAGGACCTGGAGTCGTCCAAGATACATGTTATTGGATGAGTTTTATCCGAGGTCAGCTCTGATGGAGCCGTGCAGTCGGCCCTTAGATGAAACCTGTGCGTGGGCAAGGAGAAAGCCAGGCTGATCTGGCAGGAAGCTCATGCCTGCTGTGACACAGCTGTGGCTCTGAGGGGCCCCAGGGAACACAGCTTTTTCCTTGGGGATTTGAGCCATGGTGATCACCTCGCCAACAGCCTGAAGACTTTATAAACCATCAGACTGAACCCTAAGAATGTGTGTGGATCCACATGACCCACAGCATCATTTCCATGAGTAGCACTTCCACTCTGCTGTGACCCAGGTTGAAAACCAGCAAGTTGGTTCTGATTCCTCTGTTTTCTCCATCCGTTATATCCTAGCAGTCACAGATTCTGGCAGTTATGACTTTACAGTATCTCTCGCAACAAGGGGTTTATCTCTTTCTTTCCTGTCTACCCCTCTCTTTCATCATTAGTTTAGGCCCTCATCATTGCACTTCCAGAATATTACAGAATGATACTGATTGGTCTCTCTAGCTCAACCCACTAAGGTTTAGTTCACCCACTATTACCTGAATAACAATTCTAAAAAATTATCTTCACCCTGTTACCCTCCTGACAAAAAACTTATAGTGCCCTCTCATGAGAATGAAGCAGGTTAAGGGCAAGCACTCTCCGACTTGCTAATTTTGTGACATGGAACAGTAACTTAATCTCTCTACGCCTCAGTTTCCTTACTTGCTACATGGGAATAATCATAGGTCATAAATAAAATTAGTCCAGCTTCAGCGGGTTGTGAAAATTGAATGGGACACCGTGCAGGTGAAATGCTTAGCACAGTCCCTGGGACAGAGTAAGTGCTCAATAAACATTAACTCTTATTATTAATAGTGGAAATAATCTAGTTGGCGGGAAAAGGAAGAAATAGCACAATAGCTAGAGAGGCTAAGGACAAAAGAGGTTTAAGATTGGGGAAGCATGTCAGGTTTGAAAGTCAAATTGAAGGAATCAGAAAAGATGAGAGAATTGCATCTTGGAGGATGGAATTTAGAAGATAGGGCAGGTGGTAAATCTTGGAAAAGCTGGATTAGACAGGCAGAAGGGAAGGATTTTTATTAACAACCATAAGTATTTGAATCCAACATTTGTAGATTTTTTGATTCTCAAATCTTTAGAGGCTCTGCTCAAACTAGGTTAACTACAAAATCCACTAGAAGTCTATCATTTGCCCTGGACTTAGACTGCCTGGGTCACAGTGTTGATTTTGCCACTTTTACTAACTAAGCGAACTTGGACAGTTACTTAACCTCTCTGAGCCTTAGTATCTTCTTCATAAAAAGGATATAGTAATAGAACTGCTTCATACAATTGTTTTTGAGGAGTCAATAAGTTACTGTGTTCACAGAATGCTCATCATACAGCCTGGACATGGTAAGAGGTCAATATGGTTGGCTGCTATAAATTATATGTAATTACATACATTATAGCCAGAGGTCTATGAATCATTCTGCAGTGGTTCTCTAAGTGTGGCCTAAGATCCTTCAGGGTCCCCAAGACTCATTAAGGAGGGGGTCCATGAGACCAAAGCTATTTTCTTAATAATACTAAGATGTTATTTGTCTTTTTCACTCTCATCTCCTATGAGTATATAATGGTGTTTTTCAGAGGTTTTGTGATATGTGATATCAACAGATTGAAACAATATGAAAATCCAACTTCTTTACTATTAAGCCAGACATTAAAGTGTTTTGCACAAAAATGTAAAATTATACCATTCTTCTCATCAAATATTTTGTTTTTGAAAATATATTTTTCATAAGATATTTATGTTAATGTTAACAGATTTATATAAATTACTAAATATTTTTAAAATGTCTTTTAGCTTCTAAAGCTGTTAAAGTCAATAGATATAGCTCATGTAAATAAAAGTTGTTTGGTTCCCTCAATAATTTTGAGAGTGTACAGAGGCCCTGAGGCCAAAAAGTTTAAGGTGGCTGTCACAGGGTACTGCTCACATGAAATCAAGATTAAAGCTAAATCTAACCCGTGAGTGTAAAGTTTTCTCCCCTCTGGCTAAAGGTTAGTAGCTAGATTGATGTAAAGAAATCATTTTTCTACAGAGTTTGGAACTCTGACCATATTTCTTTCATTTTAAACACAATGTAGACTAGGGTCCCTAAAGTTGCCATTAGACATTACACTACTGGCCTCACCATAGCCCACAGCAGGGAAGTAGATGGTCACCTCTGCTCTGAAACATGTTTTTGATTGATAACAGCTAATGCAATCTAAAAGTTCCTCTATATCAGCCTGTCTCAGGCTGGTGGCTCATCTCAGCAAAGTAATGATTTCTCATACATATGTGGTTAAAGACAAAATCGTTTTGTTTTTAGTGGCTAATCCATCTAATTTATATATTCGTATTATCTTTTATAGCCAGGCGATGGAGGTACTTTTGAACACCGGAATGATGGCTAGTAAGGATCAGAAGGCAAATGTGGACCAACTGTTAAAGGCAAAAGAACATGAAATGAATGTCTACTATGGCATGGCTCAAAGACAAAGGCAAGAAGAGGTCCAGGAAGTACTTCAAGAAGCAGAGAAAACCCATCAGACCACTCTTGACAATATGATGGATAAACTGGTTAACACCCAGGGGGAGCTTCTGTCCATTGCAAAACAACTGGGAATCATGACAAATTGGAAAGATTTCCTAGAGGAGGAATTACAGGAAACTAGGGCAGCATTTCAAAAATACATCAATTATACTTTTCCTAAGCTTTCACCAGGACAGGCCGATTTTATTCTGCCAGAAAGAAAGAAAACACCTTCCAATCTTGTTATTAAGGAGAATGAAACAAGTTTTTAGTGGAAATCATCATTCCCAAGACTAAATAAATTTACTCAAAAACCATTTATTGATCCCCAGTCTTGTACAGCATACTCTTGGGCTGTAAGAATTTTAATGGGAAACAAAAATATTAAAAAGCACATTCCAGGTTACAGTGAGCAACAAGTCCAGGCGAGAGGAGAAACCATGAGAGGGAGCAAACTGATTAGGAAGGGGAAAGTTTTCTTGGAGGAAGTCTAAACACATGTCTGTATCAATCTTTATTCATCCTGCATCAGACATGTAACTGCTTTAATATTTATTGCTGTTGAAAACAAGTAAATGGACATGTTCTTAGATTGTTCCCATTGTGGAGAGGTGTGCTAATTTTCAGTAGAGAGATTATTTGGTAAACTGCAGTCACATTGTAGAAAAAAAGAAATTTCCCTCAAATTCAGTAGGATAAAATGTAAATTCTGGGATTACTATATAAAATAGTTCAGAAAAGACTCAATTATATTTGCCAGTTGTAAAAGAAAGATATGTCTTTAGAGGTCAGACCCCCTGCCTCCAGGGATGGGGAAACCCAGGAGTGCCTTGAACTCATCTCTTTTGGACCAAAAGGCAGAAAACCTTTAAGTACCATCATGCTCAGGACCAACCCAGGGCAACATTTGCTAAATTAAAACGGAAGAAAACCCAAGCCATAAAGACTTCTCCAAAATCTATCCACTGTAAAGTAACATTCTTAAGTTATTAATCGCCAGCCTATGTTGGTTGCTTAAAAATTAAAACCTTGAAGGCCGGGCATGGTGGCTCACGCCTGTAATCCTAGCACACTGGGAGGGTGAGGGAGGTGGATCATTTGAGCTCAGGAGTTGGAGACCAGCCTGAGCAAGAGCAAAAAAAAAAGAAAGAAATTAGCTGGACAACTAAAAATATATAGAAAAAATTAGCTGGGCATGGTGGCGCATGCCTGTAGTCCCAGCTACTCAGGAGGCTGAGGCAGAAGGATCGCTGGAGCCCAGGAGTTTCAGGTTGCTGTGAGCTATGCTGATGCCACAGCCCTCTAGTCTGGGCAACAGAGTGAGACTGTGTCTCAGAAAAAAAAAATTAAGAACTTGGAAAGCAGTTTTCAGTAAATTAATTTCAGTATTCTTCCGAAGCAAGCTTTAGGTAGATACGTTTAGATTGACCAATCTGGGATTTCCTTATGCTAAAAGCAACAATGAATTTACAATTGCATAATGGACTATATGTTCCCTAGTGTTAAACTTCTGGCTACTACCAAACTGCTGCAATTCATACCAATACACTGCCAACGGGCTAGAAGTAATGACTACCATTGTACTAAGGTATTTAGGTAAGAACTACCATATACTAAGGTATTTAGCGTGAGGCACTTTAAAAACGTTAATATTTAATTCTCACAATGACTTTCTAAAGTAATCATTATTGCCTCCAATTTATGGAAAGGGAAACTGAGGCTCAAGGAGATTAAATGACTTTCCCCAGGCACACAGGTATTATAGAAAGTAACAGAACCAGAATTCAAAATATTCCAAGGTATAGGCAGACAGATGCCCAAGAGAGATGTAGGGTTTTTTAGGATTGAACAGACAATAACAGGGGCCAAGGGCACACTGAGCACATTATGCACAAAGACACCTCCATTTTCACAGCAATCTTTTAGGGTAGGAGCCAGTAACATAGACGTAACATTTAAAGGTGGAGAGACCTAGGTACAGACAGGTTAAGTCACATTGTCAAGGTCATGCAGCTGATTAGAGGGAGAGCCCGTTTCATACCTGGAGGGTGTGGCTCTGAGCCTTTGCTCTTAGCCATCGTTTGTGTTTTGTTTGTTTTTATTTCAGCATATTATGGGGATACAAATTTTAAGGTTTCAAATAATGCCCTTGCTCCCCCTCCCCCCACAAGTCTGAGCTTCAAGCATGACCATCCCCCAGACGGTGCACATCGCACTCATTATGTATGTATATACCCGCCCCCCTCCCCCTTCCCAGCCGCCCAATATCCAATTAATGTAATTCCTGTGTATCCACTTAGGTGCTGCTCAGTTAATACCAGTTTGCTGGTGAGTATACATGGTGCTTGTTTTTCCATTCTTGGGATAATTCACTTAGTAGTATGGGTTCCAGCTCTATCCAGGAAAATACAAGAGGTGCTATATCACTGTTGTTTCTTAGAGCTGAATAGTACTCCATGGTATACATATACCACATTTTATTAATCCACTCATGTATTGATGGGCACTTGGGTTGTTTCCACAGCTTTACAATTATGAATTGTGCTGCTATAGACATTCGAGTGCGGGTTATTTTCTTTGTTGCTATTGTGAAGGGTATTGAGCCTTCTTTGATTTGGTTCTCAATTTGATTGTTGTTGGCGTATATGAATGCCTCTGATTTCTGTGTATTGATTTTGTATCCTGAGACTTTACTAAATTCATTTATCAATTCCAGGAGTTCCTTGGTTGAATCCTTGGGGTTTTCTAAATATAATATCATATCATCAGCAAACAGTGAAAGTTTGATCTATTCTGCTCCAATTTAGATACCTTTAATTCCACTTTCCTGTCTGATTGCTGTAGCCAGGACTTCCAGCACTATGTTGCATTGAAGTGGAGATAGTGGGCAGCCTTGCCTGGTTCCAGTTCTAAGTGGGAATGCTTTCAATTTTTCCCCATTCAGTATGATGTTGGCTATGGGTCTGTCGTATATGGCTTGTATCATTTTTAGGTTATGTCCCTTCTATGCCTATTTTATTAAGTGTTTTTATTATGAAAGGGTGCTGAATTTTGTCAAAAGCTTCTTCTGCATCTGTTTAAAGAATCATGTGGTCTTTGTTTTTGCTTCTGTTTATGTGGTGAATTACATTTATAGATGTATGTATGTTGAACCATCCCTGCATCCCTGGGATGAAGCCCACTTGGTCATGATGGATTATTTTTTTGATAAGCATCTGGATTTGGTTAGCTAGGATTTTGTTGAGAATTTTTGCATCTATATTCATTAGGGATATTGGTCTGTAGTTCTCTTTTTTTGTTGCATCCTTTCCTGGTTTTGGTAACAGAGTAATGTTCGCTTCATAGAAGGTGTCAGGGAGGTTTCCATTCTTCTCGATGTTGTGGAATAATTTCTGCAAGATAGGTATTAGTTCTTCTTTGTAAGTGTGGTAAAATTCAGGTGTGAAACCATCTAGGCGGGGACTTTTCTTTTTAGGGAGATTTTTAATTGCTGTTTCTATTTCGGCTCTTGATATTGGTCTGTTCAGGAATTCTATTTCTTCCTGGTTGAACCTAGGGAGGCTGTGTGTTTGTCCATTTCCTCCACATTTTCCAGTTTTTGTGCATAAAGGTTTTTGTAGTATTTGTAAATTATATCTTGTATCTCCTTGGGATCAGTTGTGATATCCTTTTTTGTTCCTGATGGAGCTTATTAGAGATTTATCTTTTCTGCCTTTCGTTAGCCTAGCCAAAAGCGTGTCAATTTTGTTTATTTTTTCAGAGAACCAACATTTTGTTTTATTAATCTTCTGTATAGCTTCCCTGTTGTCAATTTCATTTAGTTCTGATTTGATCTTGTTAATTTCACTTCTTCTTCTGGGTTTGGGGTTGGTCTGTTCTTTTTTTTCCAGCTCTTTGAGTCATTTCATTAAATTGTCTATTTGTGATCTTTTTTACTTTTGGTTATAGGCATTTATGGAAATAAACTTTCCGCTCAGTACTGCTTTAGCTGTGTCCCAGAGGATTTCATAACTTGTCTGTCCATTGTCATTTTGTTCAAAGAATTTTTTTATTTCCATCTTGATTTCTTCATTTATGAAATAATCATTTAGTAGAAGGTTGTTTAATTTCCACATTTTTGTGTAGAAATGTGAGTTTCTGTTAGGGTTGATTTCTACTTTTATTCCTCTGTAATCTGAGAAGATACATGGTATGATTTCTATTTTTTTTTTTATTTCTTGAGGCTTTCTTTGTGTCCTAGGATATGGTCAATCTTAGAAAATGTCCTGTGAACTGATGAGAAGAATGTATATTCAGTGGATTTTGGGTAGAATGTCCTGTAAATGTCAGTCAGACCCAATTGTTCTAGAGTTTTGTTTAAGTCCATTATTTATTTATTAATTTTCTCTTTGGAGGATCTGTCCTGTGCAGTCAGTGGGGTGTTGAAATCTCCAGTAATTATGGAGTTGCTGTTAATCAATTTGCTTAGATATAGTAAGGTTTGCTTTATGAATCCAGGTGCACCTAAGTTGGGTGCATATATATGTAAAATTGTTATCTCTTCTTGTTGAACTGTGCTCTTTACCATTACATAATGATCATCTTTGTCTTTCACTACTTTTGTTGCTTTAAAAACTAAATCATTTGAGATTAGAACCGCTATGCCAGCCTTCTTTTGGCTTCCGCTTGCTTGAAAAACTGATCTCCACCCATTTACTTTTAGTCTATATGCATCCTTGCAGGTTAGATGTGTTTCCTGAAGACAGCAGATACTTGGCTTGTATTTTCTTATCCATTCAGCCAGCCTATGTCTCTTGAGTGGAGAGTTAAGCCATTCACATTTATTGAGAATGATAGGTGAGGCAGATTACTGTTCATTCTGTTGGGTTGGATGTTGTTGCTTTGATTTCTCTCTTGAGCCATTGTAATATCTGGCCTTTAATCTTTAGGTTTTGGTTGTTTTTATGTTTGTGAGTATTTATTATGCTGTTCCATGCCTCACACTGTTTTGAGTACTTCTTGTAGGGCTGGTCTTGGTGAATTCCCTCAGACTTTGCTTATCTGAGAATGTCTTAATTTCTCCTTCATATATAAAGCTTAGTTTTGCAGGGTACAAGATTCTAGGCTGGGCATTATTTTGTTTCAAAACAGTGAGAATGGGGCCCCAGTCTCTCCTTGCTTGTATTGTTTCAGTTGAGAAATCTGGTGTTATCCTGTTCCGTTTTCCTTTGTATATAACTTGTTTCTTTCGCCTTACAGCTTGCAGGAGGGTCTCTTTTGTTGATATTTTGGTCAGTCTGATGACTACCTGTCGTGGTGTTTTCCTGTTAGCATTGTATCTCGCAGGAATCCCTTTGACCTCTTGTATTTCTAATTCTAAGTTATTGGCTAGACCTGGGAAATTTTCCTCAATTATTTCTTCAAATAGCTTATCCAACCCTTGGGTTTTTTCTTCCCCCTTCTCCAGAATCCAGTGAAGCTGCAGGTTATATTTCTTCATATAATCCCACAATTCTTATAAGCTTTGCTCATGTCTCTTATTTTTCTGCTCTAACTCTGTGATTATCTTATTTGATTTGAAGGTGTTGTCTTCAATCTCTGAGATTATTTCTTCTGTTTAGTCCACCCTATTTTTGAGGCTTTCCACTGTGTTTTGTATTTCCCTGAATAGATTCTTCATTTCCAGGAGATCGAATTGATTTTTCTTTAAGATTTCGATTTCCTTAGTGAATCTTTGTTCCAAGTCCTGTATTTTCTTTGTGTTGGTGATCCATTTTTTCTTGCATGTCATTGAGCTTTCTTACAATCCAATTTTGGAATTCTTCTTCTGCCATTTTAGTGTTTTGGGTTTGTTCAGTCTCCATTTCTTGAGAGCTGGTGTATCTCTTAGGGGGAGTGTTTTTGGTTTGGTAATTTGAGGTTCCTGAATTATTTCACTGAGCCCTCCCCATTTGGATCAGCTGTTGTTATTTCCTATGCTGCCCAGGGATCCTCTCTTCTGTAGTTTCTTCGTTTTTTTGTTTTTTTTTTTTTTTTGAGACAGAGTCTTGCTTTGTTGTCCAGGCTAGAGTGAGCGCCATGGCGTCAGCCTAGCTCACAGCAACCTCAAACTCCTGGGCTCAAGCAATCCTCCTGCCTCAGCCTCCTGAGTAGCTGGGACTACAGGCATGCACCACCATGCCTAACTAATTTTTTCTATATATATTAGTTGGCCAATTAATTTCTTTCTATTTATAGGTAGAGATGGGGTCTCGCTCTTGCTCAGGCTGCTTTTGAACTCCTGACCTCGAGCAATCTGCCTGCCTCGGCCTCCCAGAGTGCTAGGATTACAGGCGTGAACCACTGAGCCCGGCTGTCTGTAGTTTCTTGATCAGCCACTGGGGGAGCTCTTCCACCACACTTGAAAGGTACCCCTGATGGGAGGAGTTACTTGTAGAGCCTATTGTGGTCACTTGCAGGGGGGATTTGTTCCTTAACCACGGCCCTGACTGTTGGCCACTGACAGGGGAGGAGATCCAGCCCCAGCCTTTTGATTGACTGGGTGACCTAAACTGTTCTGGGAAGCAAAGTCTTTTATACTGCCCACTTAAGGACTGTACACAGCCCAGCGGGTTCTCCCTAGATCTGGGGGAGAGTGGCTTTTCTTGTCTTACCCCCGCCTCCAGGGTTGGACCCTACCACTTTTGGCAAGAGAGATGTGGGCTAAGGGGAGGAGGTAGCTCCCCAGTCTGCCCTGCCCCCTGGGGGCACCAGTGGCTGTAACTCCCCTTGGCTGTTTGTCTTCTCAGTAGTTCACTGATTGAGCCAGGCCTGGCCAGCCACTCGCAGATTGTGTAGGGGCGGAATTTGCCAGGAGAGTCTCTAGGCTGGGGGAGGAGACTCCTCAATGGTGCCCCCTCAATGGCTACCGCTTGCCCACCCACAGGGCACCAGCACTGGGGGCGACGATTTAGGAGGTGGCAGGTGCCGGGTTGGGGGTCTGTGTCATCGGAACACCCAGTTGCCTCCTCTATGCCGCCTTCATGACCGCCTGTTCAGCCATAGCCCTCACTCTTACTGACCCACCCTGTGCAGTCTCATTTGCCTGAGGCAGTTCCAGCTTAGAGTCCCCAACTTAGTGAACAGCTCTGTAGGGCTGGCCTCGCTCATTACCAGAGGCAAGACATCTAACTGCCTCCCCTATCAGCTCAGTTCAGTTTCCTCCTGTCTTGGAGCCGTCCTAGCACAGGGCTCAGGGGAGTTTACGGTGCTTTCCACTAATGACGGCACTCTCCAGCACCTTCTCCTCCTGCCGCGATTTTGTACCAGTTTCAGACAGGTTCCTGGCTCCGTGGGTGTGGAGGTCGATGGGGAAGCAAGGAGTTCTTCTGTGGGTCTGATCCCACTTCACCCCCTGGCCCGGTGGGCCAGCGCCCTCCCATGCGCCCTATTGTTTTTTTGCACTCTACGGACAACTCGATCTTATCTCCCGATCACCTTGGTTTTTTTCCTTTTTTGAGAATCCCACGCTGAACCTCTGCAAATTCTCCATGCTGTCCTTGTAGTGGGGAGATGCACTCAGGTGTAGGAGACCAAGATCTATGTCTCCTTCTCTGGGAACAGGAATCTGGGGGTTACCTTTACTCCACCATTTTTTTTCTCCAATCCCTTAGCCATCGTTTTGTTCAGCCTGGAAGTAAAGGCCTCGGTGCCTTGTTTGTGGACTCTGCAATTGTGTCTATGTGAGGTCTATGATGAGGGCTGGAAGAACATGGTCCATCCTCTATATCACACATCATTTTTGTTTCATCTAGAGGTAAAAGGAAATTATATCTATTGGTTGTTGGATCTGACTTACTGGAGTTATCCTGAAAGGGGATACCAAGTGAAACTGTCTTTTGAAGGGACCTGCTTTGTGCCTGCAGTTAAGTGTGTCTCTTCTGTCATCAGTGACAAGGTGAGAGCAGGTGACAAGGTGAAAAGAGAGCAGGCACTTTATCGTTTGGTTTGGAAAAAGGAACCTAACTTCTCAGTCTTCAACCTGATTGGAAGAAATTAAATTATCCATGGTTTTAGAATTTTGCTTGTTCATACTCCAGCCCTTGCTCCCATCCCAATCCCAATCAGTAGCTTCTGTAGGGTTTTTAAAGTAATTTAGATGCTTCTGTGAAGAGAAGAGTTAGAGATCTTGTTACAGCCCTGATCCTTGACCTCTGGGAGGACTCCCTGCTGGCCAGAGGACCCCCCACCCTCTTCCCACAGCCACAGTGCTCATCACCCCTAGCGTCACAGAGGTGATCACAGGGATCCTATCAGGACAGACCGACCTGATCCCAGCCCTCCATTGGCCACTCACCTTATAGCCTTTAGTCAGCACCAAAAAATTGAGGGCGGGGCATCTTGTTTCAGTTCTCTTGTTCTCACTCAACTCTACCTCTCCCAAAGCCAAACTGAAGAAGCATCATCTTTGTTTTATCCAAATCCTTCACCTTGATTTGATCACCTCAGCCCATAGTTCTCTTTCTAGCTTGAATGTCTCCCAGATAATATACCATTGAGAATTAAAGTTCCAAATGGATGGATAATTTTCCAGCAGAAAATGCTGATGATGGTGGGGTACAAATGATACCTCACTGATATTTCTAGTATCCCAGTCATCTCATTATTCTACAGGGATCTCAGCAGTCTCTTGTTTCTATGGCACTGATAAGGACGATCCTGATGGGTTAAAAGAGAAATGAGGGAAAATATAGCAATGACCATTTATTCAGCCTCTACCATGTACCAGATACTATACTGGGCTCCTCACTATACACCTTGTCTTACTGAAATCTCACGGCCACCCTGGAAGCTACCTATTATTACCCCCATTTTGGAAATGAGGAAACCAAGACTAGGAGAAGTAAAATCACTTGCTGAGACTCACAAAATTGTTTGCCTGGGAAGCCCAGGTGTTTTTCACAGCTTGATTTAGTGGCCACATAAACATTGAATAGTTGTCAAGGATGATCTGCTTTCAAAATACATTGGAACTGTAGCAGGGCAATTCTGAACTACTGTACAGAACTCTAACCCTTCCACTGGACATGGGCTGGGAGCGAAGAATGAAGGGGAACAAAGTAGACACCCTTTCCTGCCTGCACCTGATGAACTGTCCTGAGGCCAAGCCCCAGGGGTGAATGTGTAGAGGGGCACACCCTGTAGCTCCCTCCCACCGTTCCAATGTCAAGGGCAGACCCCTTGGGGTTCTGGAGAGAGATCAATTTCCCTGTAGCAAAATGAGAGGCAAGTGAAAATTGAAAGTGAGGTATGTTTTTCAAAGCTCAGTGGAATCTTTACTCCAAGGTTTTCCAGTGAAACTAGACTGAGACTGAGATTAAATCAGGCTATTCTCAAAAAGATTCTCTGAGGCTGGCACAGTGGCTCACACCTGTAATATAAGTACTTTGCGAGGCCCTGGTGGGAGGATCACTTGAGGTCAGGATTTCAAGACCAGCCTGAGCAATATGGTGAGATCCTGTCTCTACAAAAACTAAAAAAACTAGGCAGGTGTGGTGGTACGCACCTGTTGTCCCAGCTACTCAGGAGGCTAAGGCAGAAGGATCACTTGAGTCCAGAAGTTTGAGGTTGCAAGGAGTTATGGTGATGCCACTACACTCTAGCCCAGGTGAGACCCTATCTCAATAACAATAATAATAATAATAAAAAAGATTCCCCAAGAGAACCCATTTTTAGCATAACTTGACTTAAGAGCACATTAACAACTCTCCTGACACCGTTTACTTTGAGTACAGTACCTAGAGAAGCCATTATAAACCTTAGATACTAAGCCTCATATGAATTACTAACATTGTAAACATTTTGGAGAGTTGCTTTAAAGAGAGCTTAAAGGGCTGGGCGTGGTGGCTGGTGCCTGTAATCCCAGCACTCTGGGAGGCCAAGGCGGGTGGATTGCTAGAGGTCAGGAGTTTAAAACCAGCAAGAGCGAGACCCCGTCTCTACTATAAATAGAAAGAAATTAATTGGCCAACTAATATATAGAGAAAAAATTAGCCGGGCATGGTGGCGCATGCCTATAGTCCCAGCTACTCAGGAGGCTGAGGCAGGAGGATTGCTTGAGCCCAGGAGTTTGAGGTTGCTGTGAGCTAGGCTGACGCCACGGCACTCACTCTAGCCTGGGCAACAAAGTGAGACTCTGTCTCAAAAATAAAATAAGAGAGCTTAAAGAAGTGCATTTTTCTTGCTTATCTTGCATACTAACTGTACAGTATGATTGCACGCAGTTCTTATGGTTTCTGGTAATTAGGAAGCTGTGTTAGTTCTGGAGGCCATCTAAACTCTAAGAAATTACTGCTGTTTGAATTTCTAGAAGTTATTCTACCAAGAAATGAACTTTCTTTCTAGAGAAAGAAAGATCTGTGTGCTGGGAAAGGGATGTGTAGATCCCTCGGACAGATGGAGCAGTCCCCGTCCCAGTCACAAAGCACATGAGGTTGGGCTGTTCAGTAATCACTGGATCTTTATGTTACAAAGAATTCATTCTAATGGTTTCTTTCTCTAACTGGGATTCCATTTGACCTATTTAAAGCTTGCGTATTCTAGCTTTGAGGGCCTTATTTCCACTGACACCATGTAGACACGATTTGGCAAAACTTAGGTTCTGTTCATTCACAGATCAGAGGATTTTGACATTCTCCTACCTCTGATAAACTCTTCTTTGTGCGTGGCTAAGATCACTCAGAAAAGGAAGGAAGAAAGAACAGCCATTATTGTCCACTAATAGTATGCCAGGCAGCAACTTATACAGCCACTAGATCACACAATTCAGATACTTCGAAGCTGGGTATTCTGCCTGACTCCATTTGAAAACTGCAGAATCATTCAATACATTTCTAACTGATTTTGAAATGCAGGTTGAAAATAATTCTTTTTACTCTAGTTAGTTCCAAATTGAAACACTTTAATATTGAGTTGAATAAAGTTAAAAGTATCCCTTAATACAGAGCAACTGCATGTAAGGTTTTAAATTTTGCATCCTTAGACATAGAAGACAGCATGGTTTCTCCTTACTGAGTGCTTCACGCCAGGCACTGGCTTTATACATATTGTCTGCAATCCTTTCAACAATCCTTCGAGGTAAGAATGAATTGTTCTCACTTTATACATGAGGAAACTGAAATTTTTCAAGATTAATAATTTACCTAGGGTCACACAGCTAGAAAATGATGGATTCTATCTCCTAATGTCCTACTATACTTCTATGTGTATGTTATTCTGTGATACATTATAAAAGCTAACATTTATTATATGCTTCAATGTACAAAGGACTCTACGTATTTATAATGTATTATATGAACTCCTTTAATCCTTACAACAACGATATGACATGAGTACAAATTTAACCCCTGTTTTACAGATTAAAAAACTGAGGCACAAAGACATTGAATGTTTTTCCTAGAGTTCACTAAGTTGGTAAGCAGCAAAGGCAGAATTCAAGACCATCTATCTGTCATGTGATATTTCCTGTTTATCATAGGAACTTTCCATCTTACCTGCTTTGAGTGTCTATTTCCCATCATTGGACGTTGAGACTATATAGGACTTCCTTTGCTGAGGACCCAAACCGAACCCCAAGGCCAGGCAGCTGTCCAAGTATTTCTCATCCCGTCACCCCAATTCAGTGTCCCAAAGCAGGGATATTTGTATTATTTGCCCATTTTAAGGAATGTTATTTAATTACATAATAGAATTAACTATAGATAATTCTGTGGTTATAGCTCTTGGTTAGATTAAAGTGTAGCTTTTAATTCTGTGTTCTAGCTGTTAAATGTGTGGGATATTAATTATTGATTTTGTTTATTCAGCATGCATCAGGAAGCAAACTGCATCAGGAAGCAAACAAAATTATGGATTTTGTTTATTCAGCATGCATCAGGAAGATGTTAGATGCTGTGTTGGATGCTTGAGTTCTTGGTACATGAAATAGGCAGTAGCTCTTACAGTTAGAGAACCCAGCTAAGTGTATACAAAGACAGTGAATACATTTGTTATAATATGTTTGAGGGCTGGAGAAGCAACAATAATGGACGTATAACTCCATTTCAAAATTGATATAATGCTATACTGGTGGGTGGGTTTTGTTTGTTTGTTTGTCTGCTTCGAGACAGGGTCTCTCAGGCTGGAGTACACTGGCATAATCATAGCTCACTGCAACCTCAAACTCCTGGGCTCACATGATCCTTCTGCCTCAGCCTCATGAGTAGCTGAGAATACAGGTATGCACCACCACTCACAGCTAATTTTTTTTTAATTTGTTTTAGAAACAGGGTCTTACTATGTTGCCCAGGCTGAATGGTGGGTGTTAACACTTAACCATCAGTAACATTTTATCATAACCAATATTCTTGCTTAGTACCAAATTCTCTCCACATTAGTGAAGAAATGGCTTGATTCAAAATTTGGTTTCAGAATGCAAAGTGGATTCTGCCATGTCAAGAACAAATTTTTCTAGTTCTCATATGGTTTGTTCTCCTCAAGATTGTCAGATGGCCAAGAAAATGGTTGTTTCCCCTATTGGTTCGGGTCAACAGATTCATACCTTGGGAAAATACTATCTTGGAGTTCTCTGGAGCACTAAGACAATTCCAGACTCTTTGGGAAAGGCCTGGAGAGATATAAAAGAAAATTCTACAATTTCTATCATCAGTTTGAGAAAGCCCAACTGGGTCAAGGACTGCCTAGAAATATGATATTTTGTTTTGCATTTTATTTCTTAATTTCTGGATAATTAATAAAAAGTAATTTAGTATCCTTTACTTACAAATAAAAAATGAGAGAAATAAAAGAGGTGATTATTGAAATAATTAACTGAAAATAAAGAATGTCCTTTTGTATTAATACAATTTCTGTAGGCTCCTTGGGTCAATTAACAAAAGGCAATCATTTGCACACCATCATGATTTTCACCATATCTAAGCACCAATTTTGTGTTTCTTGCCATGTGACCCAGAAGTCATATTTCTAGTACTTAAGAGAAAGACACATGTCCACATAAGGATTTGGACTCAAATGCTCATAGCAGCCCTATTTATAATTTCTCCAAGTTGGAAATAGCCCAAATAATTGGTGAATAGATAAACAAATTGTGGTATACCCATACAATGGAATATTGCTCAGCAATAAAGGAATAACTTATTGATACATGCAACAACATAATGAATCTCAAAAGCATTATGTATAATTAAAAATTCATCCTCAAAAGACTATTACAATGTGATTTAATTTATAGGAAATTTTAGAAGATGTGAAACTCTCCTGAAAGGAGACCAATGGTTGCCCAGAGCCAGGGACCATGGAGGGAAGAGGTCAACTGTGAAGGGGGATGGGGAAATCTTCTGGGGTGACAGAAATGTTCTATATTATGACTTTGGTGATGATTACACTACTGTATACATTTTTTTCCCAGATCCAGCTAATTGTGCACTTAATACTGGTGAATTTTATTTTATGTATATTATACCTTATAAAACTGATTTTTAAAATTATTCATAATTGACCCATCTAGGAAGAAATCCTTCAAATGCTCCCATTCTATCTCTTGATTTATGCATATTAACTGTCCAGTGATCTGGGATCAGGGTGCTTAGGTGTGAATCTCGGTCTATCAGTTGGTAAACATCTGGCTTTGAACAAATTGCTTATTAAGCCTCATGTTTCTTTATCTACAAAATGAGGACAATTGTATCTGGCCCACAGGTTGTGGTGAGGATTCAATAAAATGCTTAGCATTGTACCTGAGACAAAGAAAATATAAATGGTTCCTGAATTCTGATGGTTCAACTTAAAAATTTTCAAGCAATATGCATTCGGTAGAAACCACACTTTGAGTACTCATACAACCATTCTGTTGTTTACTTTTGGCATAGTATTCAATATGTCACAAGATATATTCAACACTTTGTTATAAATAGGCTTTGCGTTAGATGATTTTGCCCAACTGTAGGTTAATGTAATTGTTCTGAGCACATTTAAGGTGGCTAGCTAAGGTATAATGTTTGGTGGGTTAGGTATATTAAATGCATTTTCAACTTATGATGGATTTATTGGGATGTAACCCCATCATAAGCCAAGGAGCATCTGTACTCCAAATGTTATTATTTTTCATTTCCACAAAAATGAGACTATAAGACATATGGTTCTACATTTCTCATACAGATCCTACAGGCATTTATTCTAATTTTTTCAATGTGCCAATTTTGTCATATTTGGTTTCTTCAGTGTTCTATGTACTCATATATATGTGTGAATTATAGTTTATCTATAGTTTATAAGCTTTAAAATACATTTAGTCAATGGTGGGTAGAACTTTTAATTTAGCTTTATGAAAATAATCTTATAAAATGCCTGCTGATATTTACTGCAAGAGTTCTTTCACTCAATTTCTTTTCTCTCTTTTGCCCTTTGGGGTATATTTATTGACTACAGATGTTAAGCACATTGCTAAGGAATGGAAAGCTGCAAGACAGAATATGCCCTTCATCTGTGTGGTTGCATAGAAACCAGTCATTTGTTTAAATCTTAGAGACCTCAAGTGGAAAATATACTTGCAAATTTAAAGGTTAGCATCACAAACTACAGTTTGAATTGAAATATCTGAAAAATTGTTTCAAGATTATAAGACTTCTGTCTAAATGAAGTTAATGAAAGGTGTATCCTGGTAAGTCTCTTACAATTATAATTTTGAACAAACCACTTTAAATTATGCTATAGCCTGAAATAATAAGGCAAAATAAGTAAGTAGAAGGATATCAGGAATGCTGAGGCACAGAATCCAGAACAACACCCCAATCCAGTGATAGAGGTGAAGCTAAGCTAACAGCTGCAACCAGAAGTCCAGAAAGAATTAACTCAGAGACAAAAGAGAAAAAAACTGTTTTTCAGTGATTAAAATATGCTCAAGGCAATATCTAAGATTGGAGCTGAAGAATATGAATGTAATAGGAGCCCAGAAAACATCACAGGGGGGTGGTGGTTGCTGTTGTTGTTGGTCTTGGTCTTGACCTTGGTTTGGGTATTGTTTGAGAAGTAATAGACAAGCTGATTTTAAACGTCAGGTGAAGAAATAAGTAGCAATAATATCTAGAGAAATTCTGACAATAAATGCAATGCTGGAGCACTAGCCTTTTCACTGTAGACCAACAGAAACTGAAACAGTAGTTCCAGGGCACAAATAGACACAAGAATCAATGACATGGAATAGGATTTCTGGAAACAGACACAAATGCACTCATACGTTTATTAATTTAGTATATGACAAAGAGGGCTGCTGTGGTTTGAAGGTGTCCCCCAAATTTCATGTGTTGGAAACTTAATCCCCCATGTAGTAGTATTGAAAGTTGGAGCCTTTCCAAGGTGATTGGATTATGAGGGCTATGCCCTCGTGAATGGATTAATCCATTCATGGATTAGTTGATTAATGGGTTGTCTCTGAAGTGGGACTGGTGGCTATATAAGAAGAGATCTCAGCCAGCTTGTTAGCACACTCAGCCCCCTCACCACGTGATACCCTGCACTCCCTCGGGACTATTCAGAGAGTCCCCAGCAGCAAGGAGGCTCTCACTTTGGCCCCTCAATCTTGGACTTCTCAGCCTCCAGAACTGTAAAAATGAATTAGTTTTCTTTATAAATTACCCAATTTCAGTTATTTTGTTATAGGCAACGGAAAACAAACTAATACAATGGCATTTCAAAGTAGTAGAAAAAACATGATTTAATTAAAGGTTTGGGACAACTGGAGAGTTATTGAAAGCAGAAATCATTGAATTCCTCTCTCACAACACATCAAAATATATTCTAGGTGGATCAAAGTTTACAAGCAAAATGAAACTACAAAAGTATAAGAAGAAGTGTAGCCACACACGGTTGGAAATGCTTCATAGAGTAACTCTGTGGTTTGGCTTTACTCACAGGACTTTTTGTTAGATCTGTGTGAAGGAACCACAAGACAGTCACTATAAAAGTATGAAAGAAGTAAAAATTTATTCTTACTTTAGGCATTGGTATATCCCACTGATCTGAACTATTCTTGAGTGTGATGGCTTTCAGAACGAAGATGATTTGAACTTATTCATTTTTCTGAGAGGGTGTCTAATCAAGAACCAGCCAGACACATCTACTCTAAAAATGACCCTAAAGTAACTTGCTTGAAGAAATTAGATCTCAAAGATTTTTGGTGGGAAATTTGTTAGGTTTGGTGGGAAATTTGTTAAGAAGCCAAAATGAAAGAATTGTGGCAAGTTAACTTTTGGGGTGATAGGACAACTGTAGATTGAGGATCTGTTCTATTAAAAAGGGCTATCTTAAAGATTTATCTTTGAAGGACTAAGTTCTTTGAGGAACTAGGGTTACCTTGATGGACAGTGGAAGGGATCACATGTAAAAATTCCTCGAATGAACATTTGTTGACTTTAAATTTTTTTTAAAAGTATGAGAAGAAGCCATGTCAGAATTTGTAAATACATCAAATTGAGTAATATCTATTTTTAACACAAAACCCAGGGAGAAAAAGTATTAATAAAAAATTGATAAATTCAATTTCATAAAAAAAGTTTTTAATTCTGTTAGTTCAAAAATCATAAATTTCAGTGGAATGTTGGTACAAAAAACTGAATAAAAAAACAGAAAAATGGATAGGCAGATAGCTAACAAACATATGAAAAAAATGCTCAACACCACTAATCATCAGGGAAATGCAAATTAAAACCACAATAAGATACCTCCTTCTGTAAGAATTGCCATTATTAAAAAGTCAAAAAACAATAGATGCTGATGTGAACACAGACCAAAAGTAATGCTTATGCACTGTTGGAGGGACTGCAAATTAGTACAACCTCTATGGAAAACAGTATGGATATTCTTCAAAGAAATAAATGTAGATGTACCATTTAACCTAGCAATCCCACTAATGGGCATCTACCCAAAGGAAAATAAGTCATTTTATCAAAAAGACACCTGCACTCAAATGTTTATCACAGGACAATTTACAACTGCAAAGATGTGGAATCAACCTAAATTCCTATGAATTCATGAGTAGATTAAGAAAATGTGGACTGGGCGCGGTGGCTCACGCCTCCCAGAATCCTAGCACTCTGGGAGGCCGAGGTGGGCAGATTGCTTGAGGTCAGGAGTTCGAAACCAGCCTGAGCAAGAGCAAGACCCCCGTCTCTACCAAAAGTAGAAAGAAATTAACTTACCAACTAAATATATATATACAAAAAATTAGCCGAGCATGGTGGCACATGCCTGTAGTCCCAGCTACTGGGAAGGCTGAGGCAGCAGGATTGCTTGAGCCCAGGAGTTTGAGGTTGCTGTGAGCTAGGCTGACTCCGCGGCACTCACTCTAGCCTGACAACAAAGTGAGACTCTGTCTCAAAAAAAAAACACAATGTGGTATATATATTCCATGGAGTACTACTCAGCCATAAAAAGGAATGAAATAATGTCTTTTGCAGCAACCTGGATGGAACTGGATGCCATTATCCTGAGTGAAGTATCTCAGGAATGGAAAAACAAATACCACATGTACTCTTTAATAATTGGGAGCTAATTAATGGGCAAACATGGGCACAAAAAGATGTAAAGGTCATTGGAAATCAAGGGTGTATGGGTGGGGGTGAGTGGTAAAAACTTACCTGTTGGGTACAATGAACACTATTCTGGTGATGGGCACACCAAAAGCCCTGATTAAAACATTATACAAAGTATCCATGTAACAAAAACATTTGCACCCCTTAATATTTTGAAATTTAAATTAAAAAAAAAAACAGAAAAATAAAAGGGAAAAAAAACAGGCAAGGTCAAAAGACAAACACCAAATCAGAGAAAACACTACACTGGGAAGTCATTTTTTATCTATCAAACTGGCAAAAATAAAAAAATTATAAAACTGTGTTAATAAGAGTATGAAAAACAAATGCTCTCATACATTGCTGGAGGGAATATAAATTAGTACAAGTTCTATCAATTCAATTTGGCAATATCTATTAAAATTAAAAAGTCTACATCTTTTGAACCAGCAATTCCACTTCTGGGAATTTATCCTACAGATATTCTTACATGTGCAAAATAACATATGGACCAGATTGTCATTATGGTGTAACTTGTAAAAAAATGAAAGACTAGAAACAACCTAAATAGAACTGGTTATGTAAGTTGTGCTATAGCTTTCTAATGAAATAATAAGCTTCTATTTAAAAAAAAAAATGAGGAAAAATGTCTGTGTGCTATGGTGTAGATGTGGTCTGTCCCTGCCAAAACTTATATGGAAATTTGATCACTATTGTGGCAGTGTTGGGAGGTGGGGCCCAGTGTGAGGTGTTTGGGACATGTGGTAGGATCCCTAAGGAATAGATTAGTGCCCTCCCGTGGGGCTAATTGAGTTTTCCTTCTCCCAAGAATGGAATGTTTCCCATGACAGTGGATTGTTAAAAAGAGTCTGTCTTCCTCATTTTCTCTCTCTTGCTTCCTTTCTTACCATTTGATCACTTTGAACACACCTACTCTTCTTCCACTTTCTGTCATAAGTTGAAGCAGTATGAGGTCCTCACCTGATGCAGCCGCCCAATCTTAAACTTCCCAGCCATCAGAACTGTGAGCCAAATAAATCTCTTTTCTTTATAAATTATCCATACTCAGGCATTCTGTTAGTGCAACACTAAATGGACTAAGACAGTATGCTAATAAGAAATTTCCAAGATTTTCAAGATATATCTGTTGAATAAATATATCATTATGTGAAAAGGCAAGATGCAAAACAATATGCAGAGAGTATAATTTATTTATTCATTCACACATTCAACAATGCCTTTGAGCATCTGCTATATGTCAGGCATCACACTAGATACTTGGGATATATTTATAGGTAAAATAGACAAACATCTCAACTGTAGTGGAGCTTTACATTTTGCTAAGGGAGACTGCCAATAAACAACAAACATGACCATTATATAGTATATAAGAAACTAGCAAGTTCTATGGGTAAAAGAAAAAGTAGAGTAGGCTATGGGAGATCCGTGGGGTGGGGGCTAGGAAGGCGTCATGTGCACTGTTATATAGTGTGGTCAGGTTGGGCCTCAGAGGTGAGATTTGAGCAAAGACTCAAAAAAGGTGAGGGGGGTTAGCCAAAAGACAATCTGAGAAGAGAGTTCCAGGCAGAGGGAGCCCTAAGGCAATGGTGTGAGTGTAGCGAGCTGCATCAGGGCCAGCAGAGGGAGCCAGAAAGCATAACAGGAACACGGCAAGAAGGTAATGAGAGGTCGATCAGTGCAGGGCCTTGTGAAGACTCCGACGGAGTGTATTCCGAGTGAAAGGGAACTGTTGCAGGAATGTGAGGTGGGGAGTGGCATTTATGACTTACAGTTTAAAAGGATCCCTCTAGCGCGTGTGAAGAATAGACTGGGAGAGACAAGGTAGAGAGGACAAAGTAGAGAGGACAATGGGGACAGTGGTCCTGGTGACAGCAGGAGAGGTGGTAAGCAGTGGCCAGTTTCTGGGAATGTTTCAGAGTCGGTCAGGCTTTCCTGACTGACTGGACATGGAGCATGCAAGAAAGAGAGGAGTCGAGGATCACTGAGCAACCCCAACTTTGGGGGTTGCTATTGACCGAATGGGAAAGTTGCAGGTGGAGCTTGTTTGGAGGGAGCAATCAGGAATTTGAAATACTTATTAGACCTCCAAATGACTGTCTAATCAATGTCATCTGGAGACAGTATTTAGAGCCATGTGTATGATATGTGTTACTATTTATATAAACAAATTTGTATATTCATTTATATATAAAATGTGTATATTTGGTTTTGTATATATGTATCCATGTACTTGTGTGTGTATATGCATATATATATATATATATATATAATGCCTCTTTTCTAAAGATATACACAAAAACTGATCACTTTGGCTGCCTCTCAGGAGAGAACTGGGTGGTCAGGAATCAAGTGTGGAATGGAGCCTTATTTTTCCTTGCATGTCAGTTTAAACCTTTAAATTTTGAACCATATGAATATATTACACTTTAAGATTAATATAATGTTTTAAAAATAATAAAAATTATAAGCCACATTATAAAAATGCTACAGCTAGCATTTTTAGCTGTAATTTAAAGTTTACAGCTAAAAACTGTAAACTTAAAGTTTTTTAAGTTGTGACTTAAAGTTTTTTTTTTATTCACAATTTTTTTAAATGCTGAGTAAAGGATAAATTGGTTTCACCAATTCTAAAGACATTGATTGAATACCTACCATATGTAAGATACTGACATTTTTTAAAATTTTAACAAGATGTGGTCTCTTCTTCAACATGATAATGTGTTGAATCAGAATGTAAATCTAAATTTGTCTTCTGAAACTAATTAATTGCAAAAGTTACACCTTATTAGGATTAGCAAGCAGCTGATTTTATTAAGCACAGCAGCTGGGGTTTTGAACACAAAGTAAGTAGTTATATTCTGGCTATTTCTGACCCCAGAAATAATTTAGAATTATTTTATGACCCAAAACTAAATTAAATATCTAGAGTTAAAAGTTGATTATATGTAGAAAAGAAAAATAATACTTGATCCATCTCCTTTAAGTCTTGCTCTATACTTTCTGAATTTAAGGTTTTTTTGGAGGGTTTTTTGTTTTTTGTTTTATTTTTGTTTTCTTGAAACAGAGTCTACCTCTGTCGCCCTGGCTAGAGTGTGACCTCAAACTCCTGGGCTCAAGCGATCCTCCTGCCCTCAGCTTCCCAGAATGCTAGAATTACAGGTGTGAGCCACTGCCCTAGCCCAAGAATGTTTTAATGTAGAAAACTACAGAGAATAATGTAAAAAACACCTATGGCCCATGACTCAGAGTTAACAAATGTCAACATTTGGTCATGTTTGCCTTACATAAAATATTACATATTTTAATAACACATACAAAATGTTATGGATACAATTTGGGTCTTCATTATTTTCTTTCTAGTCCCATTCCATTAATATTTCCTCCTTAAGGCCGGGCTCGGTGGCTCAAGCCTGTAATCCTAGCTCTCTGGGAGGCCGAGGTGGGCGGATCGTTTGAGCTCAGGAGTTCGAGACCAGCCTGAGCAAGAGCGAGACCCCATCTCTACTATAAATAGAAAGAAATTAATTGGCCAACTAATATATATAGAAAAAATGAGCTGGGCATGGTGGCGCATGCCTGTGGTCCCAGCTACTTGGGAGGCTGAGGCAGAAGGATTGCTTGAGCCCAGGAGTTTGAGGTTGCTGTGAGCTAGGCTGACGCCATGGCACTCACTCTAGCCCGGGCAATAAAGTGAGACTCTGTCTCAAAAAAAAAAAAAAAAAAAAAAAAAAATTTCCTCCTTAAACACTAACCAGTCTCCTGAAGAGATTGTGCATCCTTCCAGTTTTTACTTTACTATGCATTTGTATCCATAAGTGAGATATTTTAAATAAATGCTATTATTTCGTACACATTATAAAAGTTAGGTGTAACTTGCCTTTTTGTTTTTACCTAACATTACGTTTTTGTGTGTGTGTGCTTGAGATGATTTTATTTATTTTATTTTAGCATATTATGGGGGTACAAGTGTTAAGGTTACATATATTGCCCATGTCCCCTCCCCCCTCGAGTAAGAGCTTCAAGTGTGTCCATCCCCCAAATGTTGCACATCTTACTTGTTGTGGTTGTATATACCTATCCCCTCCTCCCGACACCCGATAAATGTTACTCCTATATGTCCACTTAGGTGTTGATCTGTTAATACCAATTTGCTGGTGAGTACATGTGGTGCTTGTTTTTCCATTCTTGAGATACTTCACTTAGTAGAATGGGTTCCAGCTGTATCCAGGAATATACAAGAGGTGCTATATCACCATTGTTTCTTAAAGCTGAGTAGTATTCCATGGTATACATATACCACATTTTATTAATCCACTCATGAATTGATGGGCACTTGGGTTGTTTCCACAGCTTTGCAATTGTGAATTGTGCTGCTATAAACATTTGAGTGCAGGTGTCTTTTTCATAAAGTGACTTTTGATCTTTTGGGTAG